>NW_004624812.1:7150862-7171773 GCF_000247695.1 Heterocephalus glaber | reverse complement strand
AGAACTTTAAAAAATCAGACCTCCCAAATTTAAAGACCCAATCCAAAAATGGGCATCTGAAATGAACAGACATTTCTCAGACAAAGAAGAAGAAATAGCAAATAAACATGAGAAAATGTTCAGCATCACTGGTCATTTGAGAGATGCAAATGAAAAAAACACTGAGATTCCACCTTACCCCAGAAAGAATGGCTGCTATCATGAAATCAACCAATAACAAATGCTGGCGGGGCTGTGAGGAAAGAGGAACCATACTCGATTACTGGTGGGAGTGTAGACTGGTGCAACCACTGTGGAAATCGAATATGGATACTTGAAAGAACTAGGATTAGAAGTCCCATTTGACTCAGCTATTCCCATGCTGGGTATCTTCCCAAAAGAATTAAAAGAAGCATACCACAGTGATATATGTTTACCCATGTTCATAGCAGCACAATTCGTGGTAGCTAAAACTTGGAACCAACCCAATTGCCCATCAACTGGAGACTGGACAAAGAAAATGTGCTTTTTTAATAAAATGGAGTATTAGCCATAAAGAATGAGAAACTAGAGACATTTATAGCTAAGTGGAGGCACATTGAGGTGATACTATTAAGTGAAATAAGTAGGACACACGTGTAAATACCGAATAGTTTCTCTGGTGTGAGAAACTGAAAGTGTAAATAAGGGCTAAGAGATATAATAGATAATGTGAAATAGGAAGAAAAGTTACAAAAGGGAAGGGGAAGTGGGAGGGGTAGGGGAAAGAAGGGAATGGAATTAATATAAGAAAAAGAAAAATGGAAACGAAGCCTTTGTAGATAGGGAGGATGGAAGGGCTGAAGGGAGGGCTGGGCAAGGGTGAAAAATAAGAACCAAGATGGATTATGTAAAGGTACAAATTTCCAATGATGAATGTCATTGTATTGTATACCTTAAATGTACCAATAAAATTAATTTTTTAAAAAGCTGTTAAAGAGCTTATAAAGAAGATAGTTCTTTTTAGTGTAACTTGATACAGCCATTACAGAAAATAGTACAGACTTTTCTCAAAAAATTGAAAGTACAAATATCATATGATTCAGCATGCTCACTTCTAGAATATTTTCAAAGGAAATAGAAGCATATCTAGAAGAGTTATATGCAAGCCTGGATCCATTATTCCTTACTCAATATAGCCAAGGTATAGAATCAACCAAAGGCTTACTGATAGAAGACTGGACAGAATGCAATGGAAGTTTAGTCTGCCTTAAACAAGAGGGAGATTCTGTCATTTGCAATAATATGGAAGACATTATTCTAAATGAAATAAATCTACTTCAGCAATGTAGAAAACTACATGATTTCCATCAATGTAGAATCTGAAAACTTCAAACTTAAGCAGAGTATAGAATGGTGGTTGCCAAGGATTGGTTGGGGTAGTGGTGGAAAATAGATATGTTGATCAAATGATACCAAGTTTTAGTTATACAGAAAAAACTCCATTGTTGAAATCTGGTATATAACACTGAATATAGTAGTTAAGGAATATTGTATTGCATATTTGAAAGTGAGGGAAATAAGGGTTGAAGGGAGAGTAGGAGAAAGGGGGATCAAGAAAAATCAAGATGTATCATGTAAAGATTCAGATTTCCTAAGCTGAGGATTTAGCTCAGTGCTTTCGGCCCCTGCCTTGCAAGTGCAAGGTCACGAGTTCGATCACTGGTACAAAAAAAAGAAAAAAAAAAGATTCAAATTTCCTATGTTGAATGTGATAATTATGTATATTAAAAGTGTACCAATAAAATTAAATTTAAAGAAGAGTAGATCTTGTTCATTCTTATTGAATTGATGGATATGTTAGCTTGATTGTAGCAATCATCACAAGGTATACATATACAAACATTGGGCCAGGGATTTAGCTCAGTGGTTTCGCTGCCTGCTGCGCAAGCGCAAGGACCCGAGTTTGATCCCCGGTACTAAAAAAAAAAAAAAAAAGATATAAACACATCATGTTGTATATTTTATGTATATAAAATTTTAATTTATATCTTGATAAAACTAGGAGGTAGTAATTTTAAATTAATTGTGCCACATTGAGTTTCTTTAGTTCAGAATTCAAAAAATTTTTTAAAAGCCATTATCAGTATCTGCTCTGATGCTTGATCAAGGTTTACAATGAGTTGTCAATGTATGATTATTTTATTTTTATCCAGCTTGGTACTCAGCAGAGAAGTTTTTTTTTCTTCTACTACTTCCTCAATAATTTTCTCTACTATTTTTATTCTAACTCTATAACTTCTATTGGTTAAATTGGAATTCTTTGAGTTGTCTCTCTCTCTGTGAATGTGCTACATATCTGTGTGTGTGTGTGTGTGTGTGCGCGCGCGTGTGTGTAAGTCTTGGAGTACTTACTGTATGATAAGAACTGCTCCAACTATAGCACTTATGTTGACTCATTTAACTTTAACCCTAAGAGATAGCACTAATATTGTCCTAGTGTTGAAGTTAAGAAAAATCTGCCACATGAGATGAAGAGTAAGCTGTTGAGTGATAAGCAGTATTCTAACCTAGACAACTTGCTTCCATATTTAACCACTTCAGCATACTAGTTTCTCAATTATATTATCCATTTTTGTCTCTTCTTGTGTTTCTATGTCATCCCGCTACTTTATCTTGCATAGCTGGTACTTTATACCATTTGATTAACATATGCCTTTAATTTTATTTTAATACTGTGATAGTATTTCTAGTTCCATGGGCTTATTGTTTTTCACTGATTATCACTTCTTCATAGTTTCTTCTTTTTTATTTCATTAGTACTGTATTATCTCATCTCTGAGAAAAGAAATCAGACATATTGAAAAGAAATACTTTCTCTTCTGTTCCCTTTTTCTTCTAAGACCAGTTCTAGTTGTTGTGTTAGCCTTTGAAATAAATAAATGAAAAATAATGGCTAGTTTTCTTTTTGAAATTGTCATATAAACTTAGTGAGGAAATGGATTGAATTTTGCAATAACTATGATGCATCTTCTCTGTTGTTACAAATGTTTACCTCTTTTCCCATTGAGTTTTTCCCATGAAATCCAAAGTTTCTAGTTGCTGTAAGTTATTACTAGAAGGCTGTACATTTGTTACTAAAGATTTAGAACAAATTTTTGGGTTCAGTATTCCCAACTGTATGGCGATGTGTTTAATTTTTTAGAAAGAGAAATCGTTTGCTTCATTTGCCTGAGTTAATAGTGGGCTGCCTGTGTTTGCATGCAAAAGGACAGGAAAGCCAGGGGAGCAATTGGTGTGTGGTTCAAACCCCAATTTCTTCCTTTGTGTTCACCTCCTCTTCCATTCCTGCTCTTTATATCTCTGCCTTCAATCTCAGGTTTCTCTGGCATTCTGTTTGACAAGCTCACTTGTTTGCAAGAGCATTCATTGTCTTGAGGTGTGGCTTCTTCTTTCTCCATACTTGCAGGATTTTATTGAAAGTCTCGGTCTGCTGAGTGTGCTTCTCCCATGCTCTTTGATGTTATGTGGCTGTGCCTTTTCCCCTTTACTATCATTTTATTAGTGGACGTGGGAAAGGAGAAATGGCTGACGTGCATGCTTCCTGAGAGCTCTTAATTCAGCATCTCTGGGCTTGTCTGTGAGATTGAATCCTCTGTCCCTGTGTCTTTAAATAAATATACTCTGCAATCAGACCTACCAAGTGCATTTTCCATGTGTCAGTAAAGCTTATCTTAGACTAATGGAGCCACTCAGTGTCCTCATGAAGACCCTCAGTATCTCTTCTTCCAAATAAAACCAAAGTGCTTCATATGTGATGTAAGCTCTTGTGCTGAGCTCTGTTATCCTGGGTCATTGTTCACTTCAGATTGACTATTTCCATTAACACTCCTCTTGCCTCCCAGGCCTCCATATTTTCCATATATATATTATATATATATGTCTCAAATACATTATATCTTTACTCCCAGTATCTCTCTCTCCCTGCATTTCTTTCACAGCCTTCACTGCTCTTTATTGTAATTTGTGTATGTGCCCATAATCCCTTAAGTGTCCCAAGGGCATGGAACTATCACATCAATTGCAGTTATATCTGGCTGCAAGTGACAATACCCAACCAAATCGGAATTGAGTGTTCTCAAAAATGATATCTGAAGATACACATTGCAGAGCTAGGCAGAGCCTTATTTATGCCATTAATGTTGTAAGCATTGTCTTTCCTTTCTTTGTGCCACCTAAAGTCCATAGGTTTTATTTTAGTGCTTGTCATTTCCTTGTCTCAAGGTGCCTGCTCCAAATCCAACCCTATTTTGTGATAGTAGACCAAAACCAAACTAAAAAAGAAAGTACATAGTAACATTTGTAAGGAAAGGAAAATTGCAGGAAATATGTGGTAAACTTATACCTACTTGTTATTAGAAAGAATTGAGTCACATGATCACCTCTGTTTGGGCACATCACTGCCTTGAACAACACTGGAGTCCTTTCAGTAAAAATGGAGAGCAGAGATATTAGAAAAAATTGTCAGGATATAACACAAATGTTGTGGATTATTTTTCTATCTTCTTTACTTTGCACTAAGTCTGGAACATAGTTAGCACTCATTAAGTGTTCATAGAAAAAGGCATTGGTTTTTCAGACATGGGAGAAACCTCAACATCCTAAGGGAGAAAGAGAAGAAAGTTGAGTCCCAACAATTTTGAATGAACTTACCAAGATTCATAGCTAAGTATGCCAGAACTGTGGGAAGTTCTAGGAAGAAAATCAACTCTGCCTCTGTCAACCATTTCACAGGGAGTTTATTTTGTATTCTAATTTGTGGAACTGATCTGGTATGATAAACTAGAATAATGAATTGTGTGCTTTCTTGTAGTTAGAGTTTAAGATTCTTTTTTGTTTTTTATTTTTATTTTTTGGTACCAGGGATCGAACTTGGGTCCTTGCGCTTGAATTTAAGATTCTTATTACTGGTCACAACAATTTCCAGCCAGATTTATATAACCCACATTTCCAATCTGAAGCCAAATCACTCAGACTCCTGTTCTGATGTGTCTGGCTCTCTTCATTGCGGCTCTTAATTATTCCTCACCCAATAAAACAGAATGGAATTTCAATTTCTGAAGGAAAATAAAAACAAATTATAGTAAAACCTTAATAAGAAGGGAAACATAGTGGCCTGTCACCACTCTGCTTCCTCACATAGGTTATTTGATTTTGCTTAATTGTTGGTGAAATTTTCTCAAATTGGCAATTATAATCTAGAGCTGATCGCTTACGCAGCTAATTTACAGATTTCTTATTTGGCAAGAATGCTTCATAACACTTCTCATGAAGGGTGGCTTCAAAGTCCCTCAGCTGAAATTTATTTTTGTATATAATTTTTCATTTGAAGGATGCTATTGCTTTTGTCCACAGGATGTTTAGGTGCTAATTCTGTTAGCTGCATGTTTCTGATGAAATAAAATAATTTTTAAAAATAATTTGTTTTAAATCATTTAGGGCCCCAGTGGAATTGACTAGGTGTTCCCCAAAGCAAACTAAATGATCAGGCTAAGGTAGAAATTTATCAAAATTTCCTATAACATATTAACAATAAGTTATACTTTTAATGTTGACAAGGGATTTTATGAGATAGCTCTTGTGCTGCCTCCCTCTGCCTTCCATCTTTTAACAGTCTCCCCACTTACTCTGCTTGTCAGTCTAGTCCGAAATCAAAGTTTAATTATCCTTATTTGCTTTTGTACTGTGCATTAAGATAGAGTTTATCCAGTAGTCCAGCTGTTTTGAAGATAATTAGTGGAATATTCAACCTGCTATAAAATAATCCTTCTGGGCAAAAAGCCAGAATGGAGGACATATTCTCCAATGATACCAAATTCTCCATTACTTGTAAGTCACAAATTTTCTGTCTTAAGTCAAATACTGAGCATTGTGCAATGAAGTTAAGAGTTTTAATTACAAAGCATGATTTGCATTCTTAATAAGTGCCTGTTTTAGGAAAATTGTATTTTTCCATTTGGAGGGACTTTTAAAGTCAATGGAAACAACAATTTCATGATCAATTTCAGCACAGAAGTGAGTGAACATTGCATTTATTTATTTATTTTGGCATGTCCATGTCAGGAGAAATATTTACACAGAAATACTAATGAGGCCTGCTTTGTTTAATTATTCATTGAGTAAACATTCCTGGAGCACCTCTTGTGAGCCAGGCACTGTCCAGCCACCAGGGATGAAGATGTGAATGATACTGACTTGTTCCTGCCTCTGGAATCCTAACACTGAAGAAGGATGATATGTTTGTGGTTTCTTTCCTATAGCAATGAAAGTACATCCCTTGGGTAATTTATTTTCTACCAAATGACTGATTTATTAATTTTCCACCAAAATGGCCAGCTGGCTCTGTGTCTGAGACTGAATAGAGAGCGACATATTCAGACTCACTTTAGAACAGCCTAGTGTCATCTGTCCTCTCTGTTCCACGTTGTAGCTTAGAGAGAAACAGCCAAAGCCCACAGGACACCTGATCTTACAGATGCATGAGCCGCATGGCAATGCGTGTTAATTACCAGCACCTAATTACAGAGCTCATTTCATATAGGGTAAATTTAGTACTGGACGTATCCAGCCCTCTCCTTTTTTCTGTGTGTGAAAAACAATTCTTCCTTTCTGTAGCATCCCCAAGGAGAGGAAGAGGAGCAGAAGGCAAACCTGATCTTCCTATTGCGCTTCAGGTTCTTGAATTTTCAGGTCTGCTGACATTGCTTGCAATAAATGATGCTGTTCTTCTGCTGCTTTTGATTGAAGAACACTAGAAATCAGTTGGGGAGCAGGTGCTGCATTGTGTTAGATTAACGCTGATTGAATTCTTACACAGCCAGCTGATTGAAGCACGTGTTCTGCAAGTTTATGATTCTGCAAACACTAGGCTGCAACCGGGAGGGTATTTTGCCATATCATGTCCCTTAATCAACACCCTCAGATCTGTGGATGCCATCAACTTGGAGCTTGGATTCTTCAGTCCAGCCTGTGAAACAGCACAATGAGGTGGTCACAGTCACAAAAATAGAGTTCTGGAGAAAGAGGAGCCTTGGTTTCAACTACTGTTTCTTTCTCATGCTGTGTAAATGAACATTTAAATCATGAAAATAATCAGATGGTCATCAGACTCAGTAATGACTCTGGATAGACATAGGCCTTTTATTTTTTATTTAATGACATCCAATTTGTTAACTTTGGTTTTTTTGGGGGTTTTTTTGGTACCAGGGATCGAACTCGTGTCCTTCCACTTGCGAGGCAGGCAGCAGAACCACTGAGCGAAATCCCTGGCCCCGACATCCAATTTGTTAACAGAATGACAGAATGAATGTGTGTGTGTGTGTGTGTGTGTGTGTGTGTGTGTGTGTGTGTGTGGATTGTTGACACAAAATTCTTGAAAGTCCCTCTGGGAGCATGGCAGGTGCTATCATCGATGGGCCAGCCAGCACCAGATTTGTTGCCAACACTCAATACCTGTTATTCTGCATTTTAAAAATGCATGTGCTGTCAGCTCTGCTGCACTTCAGAGGCCATCCTACTGGGACAGAAATGGAGGTAGTTTCTGAGAGAAATAACACAGACTGAGACACAATGGCAGATGAGGACTTGGACCATCCTGTGAAAATGAGTGGACCATTATTTTCCGTGGGGACTCTAGCCTAGTCCTTGATTGTCCAGGAGAGCCCCTGGGAGGCTCAGTAGCAGTTGTGACTGGGAATAGCCACATAGGAGAGAGCAAGAGGGAAGAGCCATGGATGAAATTCATACTGGTTCATTCATTCCTTCATAGTTCACATGCTCAAATATTTTCGCAAGTATACAGGTGTAAGATATAAAATTATCTTTATAAGATCTGCACCTTAGTTTCCTTAAATTTCAACAGTGAATATAAAAGTATCTACCTCCTAGAATTATTATGGGCCTAAAAAGACTAATGTATGTAGAACAGTGTCTTTCACCTCAGTAGTACTCATATGGACAAATTAATCAACCTAAGAAGTACTGTAATGACTATTTTGCCTGTCATCTTTATACAAATAGTTTTTTTACATGGAGGTTTATAATTTTTTAGGATGTTTCCCTTTAAAGTGTTACTCTATAGCTGAGGTAAAAAATGTGATATTTATACACAATGGAGTACTACTGTGCCCTAAAGAAAGATAAACTTGAGTCATGGTAGGAAAATAGATGCACCTTGAGACCATAATATTAAGTGAAATAAATTAGACAGACACAAAAGCTTCAATATCACATGGTTTCTCTTACATGACAAACCCAAAGTATAAATAAAGAGCAAAAATAAAGCCAGATAAGAGGAGTCAGGGAGGTAGATCTTTCTCAAATGGGAAGGGGACAAGAGATGGAGGGAGTTAGGGAGGAAAGGGACAGGAGATGAAAAAAGGAATGAAGATGTGTCACGTACATGTGCCAACTCCACACGAGGGATGCAAACATTATGTATTATAAACATGTACTAATAAAAAAGCAACAAGACAAAATCAATCCTACTTCTAAAGCTAGAGGAGAGATTAGGCTATACTCACCCATGAGCGATGGCCTTGGACTCTTTTCATTCATGCTGTTACCCAGCACTTAGCAGGGTGCCTGATACACATGCACCACACATATGAGCAAACACACAGCTAACCACACCATGCACACACAATGTTTAAATGAATGACTTTCCCATGAAAGAAAATAAATGACACATTAACCATTCCACTTCTCTTTCTCTGGCTCATGCACTGGTACTCAGGGAGGAAGAAATAATCCAGTCACTCCATACAGTGAGTCCTCTCGGAGCTATATTATAACCCATTCCTGTAGTGACTTAAAGGCATTTGGAGATTGCAGCGTATCATCGAAGCTTTTGGTCATCAGCATGGCCCAGAAACCTGTTAAAAATGCAAGTTCTCTGGCTCCTCTGCAGTCTTACTAATCCAGAAACTCAGGAGGTGGGGCTCAGGAATCTTGTTATAACAGACCCTCCCAATGCTTCTGATGCACAATGAAGCTTGAGAACCTGGCATAAGTGGAATTGAAACCTACATTTTTGATTCATATTCTTAGTCTTGGGCAAGTGTAACGAACGCAGTGTGGTTCCAAAACAGGTCCACAAAACTTGCTTTGAATGCTGCTTCTCTTACAAGAAAAATCATTTTCTCCAAGCCTCAGATTTGAGCACACTCATAATTTTCCCCTACACATGTTTACTTGAGGTATTAGGCAAATTTTAGTCCTCTGCTAACTTCTTTATAAAAAGTTGTAAGATATATTTAGTGTAGCAAAATGAATCTGCCCCATTCTGTTGATCCATTTTACAAGGCTTATCTCAGGGGATGAAGATTTTTCTAAAGCTTTAGCACCAGGCACAGGGTCTCACAGGTAAAACAGTAGTGATAGGGCTGAACGTGAATGCTGTTCTGTCCCCCAGACTGTGCTCTTGGATTCTGCTCCTCATCACAGCTCCTCACGCCTCGTGACGCCTTCTGTCTGCCCTCCAGAGATGGTAAACAGCGTTTTACGAAATTGAACCATTTCAGTCAAAAATATTGCTAGAAAAATTTTCTTCTGAGCTGTCCCTGACACTAAGTCCAGTTTTGAACCAACACATAAGGTTGTAGGCAGTTTTTTCTTCCAATAGCCCTAGCTGGAAAGGGGATTGGTTTGACTTTTTAGAATCACAAACTTTTCAACACACAGAGAGACTTTTCCCTGTTCCTCAAAATAAAATAATTCTGCTAACTGCAGGATTTGTATTCCAAACTATCTTTGCTCTTCATGAATTTGTCATTCCAAATCAACAAGAAGAAAGAGAGGCTCTCTCTCCAAGCAAAGCGACTGCACCACATAATCCAGTGAAAATCCCCACATAATAGTCAAATTGCCCTTCACAATTTAAATGACGTTACTGAGTGTTTTCTTTGTATATTCCAAAAATAATCCTAGAAATGTATTAAAATAATTGAGGAGGTCTGCTTTATAGACTGGAACAGCAGGCTCAGATTTTGTCACATGGAGCAAATAATCCATGGGGCAGCTCCATAGTCAACATATTTTGTTAATGCTTTGTTTTTCAAATATGCAAGAAGGAATTGTTTTCACATTTTAAATTCATTAGATCTTGCCCTTTGGTTAGTGTGAGGTTACCTAGTATGAATTCCATCAAAAACAGCAATTCCTTCATTGTTTCCGGGTCCTTGGAGTACACTACCAATCTTTGAAGTAGGTTAAAAGAGACAAATTCTAAATTATGGCACTTAGTTGGGAAGGTGTTGGCAGCCGTCTCATCTAATGCCCTGTGATTCAGACTGGCTAACTGAGGCTTCCAAAAGCTTTTTGGTTTCGCAAGGTCCTACTCAGGTTTCCACGATGGTAGCAAGGTCTGGAGTAGATTGCAGCTTCCTGTTCAGTGCTTCGGTTTCTCTTCTCATTTTGCCTACTACACGGTCAGAGAGGATGAGTTAGGGAAAACGTGGTTGTCTAGTTCAGCTTCTTTGTTAAAAAAATGTTTATGATGTGTCTTTGACTATACAAAAATTTATTTGTAAATTTTTGACAAAAATCATGAAAAATTCTTAACATAATATAATAACATAACATAATAATAGAATTCCCAAGCATAAAAGTAAGAAAATAATTATTATATATAATATATTTCCCCAAAGGCAGTGTTTCCATATATCTTTTTGTTATCTCCATAAACATCCTTTCTGCTAAAGAAATAAGGAGTAGAGCTGCTTTGCCCAGACAGGAAGAGTGAAAACCAGAATGGGTACTGTGACTGTGGGAATAGCACAGCAAGTTAGCCCTAGATTTTTTAAGTCTCAGAGTGTATTATGCAGTAAATCATGGAGAACTCAATTTGCAAAGCAAATTAGTAGAATATCTGTTTTATATCAAACATTTTAATTTTAAAAAAGTCTAGCCCTGTGCTTTTCTGTTGCATGCAAAAGAAAGTAAAGTGACTTGATGCAAATTAGACTAGAGATATTACAGGAACCAAATCACTTTCTAAATACTTGATGCTTAGTACTTCAATTTGGAAGTTGATTTTGTGACAAACAGGAGAGTTGCTTTCAGATGGAAAACACTGTGATATGACATAAAATGCTGAGATTAAGATTGGAGAAGCAGATTTAAATATGAGTTCTGTTTTAATTCCTGGAGTATTTGAGGGATTAAAAAGAAAAGAATAGAACATAAAGAAATAAAAGAAATTAGTTTTCTGTGCTAAGGAAAGTCTGTGTGTTAAGTTTTGCAGAAGAATACAGGATTTATGTCGGGATCTCAAAACGCAAATCAATGCTATGGCACTTGTTGCTATCCAGATGAATAAAATATATCTACATACATAGCTTAAGGAAGAGCAGTTTGTAGAGCTACATAGACTGAGCAGTAGAAGTCCAAGCCTTGAGCAGAACACTCAAATCAACATAATATTTAGTATGGCCTTAGGAGGATAAAGTTAAATCAAGGGAAATTTGGTCTAATATAGAGGAGTAAAAATTCTTAACACTTATACATATGAGGCAGTAAAATAATTTCCTAAGGAAATTGTCATTTTTCCTATTATTATTTGGTGTTTATCAAGTGCCTACAACATTTATGGTAGCTGTTATTTAAAATAGACTTTGTTACAGTCTCTGTCCAATGACCTTATATTTGTGTGGCTGATAAAACCAAAATATAAACATCAGCTAGCCAGAAATATCTGAAGTTAGTTGAGTAACAGCATAAAGATGGCCGATGGGTCTCTATTTTCCAGTCTAGCAGTTAAGAAATTTTCAAGCTGGGTCTGGTTTTGTGTGCCCCAGAGTTTTCACTTTACTGTCCTTCACAGATTCCCTCTGAAAGTGGGTTTGGATTAGAATAAAACAGTACTGGTGGAATCATGGGTGATGTATCCAGAATAGGGTAATCTAACCATCAATATGATAGAATCAGATACACAGCAAAACAGACATGATGTTTTAATAGCCCTGGAAACAGTTTTGTTTTGTTTTTGGTACCGGGAATCGAACTTGGATCCTTGCGGTTTTGAGGCAGGCAGTGGAACCATTGAGCTAAATCCCTGGCCCCTAAAACAAATTTTATTATTAGTTTGTGGGGGGTTCTTTTGGTACCGGGGATCGAACTTGGGACCTTGCACTTGCAGGGCAGGCTGCAGAACCACTGAGCTAAATCCCTGGCCCTGGAAATATAGTTTTAACGGACAGCAGAAGAACCTGCTCAGAACACAGGACAGTAAGATATGGCTGCTTTTATGGATGTGTTTTGAGGAGCTAAGGAATTGGACTAGTAAGAGGTGATCTATGCTTTGGTTCCATAGAATGTGTGTACTGTCGTCCATAAACTGAAACTGCATAAATTGATGTTTTGGACTGCCTTCTTATTTGGATGAAGGATTTGAGGAGTATTCACCAAAGAAGTATTTATTCAACAAAGTCCACTAGAGTCCATCATTTACTACATTGCATAAAGCTGGTTTCCTTAGACTGCAGTGGGTTGCTCATCTCTCTTGGTAATTTGTTTTATGAGAACAAATCAGACCTGCATTGATTCAGCTAATTTTGACTGAGAAAACCTAGACAGTAATTGCTAAAACTCCATTTTCCAAGCCAAGGCCTTGTGGTTTCTGTCTTCATTTTTAGTATTGTTGTATTTGGAATTGTCATGTTCCCCAAAGACAAAGTGTAGTCTGAGAATAAATGATCTGCACACATCTGCTTCAGGGACCCTGGGGCCAGCACCTGAAGGACAGCCTGATGCTGATCAATTGGAAATCACCAGAAGGTTTGGAGAGAGATCACAGGTGGATGGGGAGCAAGGCATGGACAGCACTATAGAATAGGTAGACAATAAGTGCCAGCAGGCAGGAACAGCGTAAGCGCACTTGCGTGTGGCACATGACTCAAAATAAACACCAGCTAGCACAATGATGAAGGCCCAAAGGAAGTTACTGCTTCTTTTGGGATCCTTTGTATTAAATCTGAAGTTGCATATTGCAGATGCCATTGAACCAGGGACTAATTTAATGATTTACATTGTTGAGAAAGGATTAGGAAACCTCCCATTCCAATGGCCTTTTCCTAATTTGCATCTTTAACGAGGTGGGATCCAAGCCAGGTTCTGTTCCTTCGGGTTTACTTCACAGGAACTGTGTTTATTTCTGATAATTACAAATAAATCTTTCTTCCTTTTCTCAAACTGACTGAATAAAAGATGTTGGGAATGTGTTAACACCACAGCTTAAATAACTATCAAAAAAGGGAGAAGTAAAATCCAATTATAACTGCTTCAAAAATGTAATTAATGTTTTCTTCCCAAGGAGTATGCTTCTAACATTTCATTTTAAAACATCAGTCTTCTCCTTTGTAGTTGCTTGCAGCTTGACGTAGAGAAACCTGCACCATAGGAAGTGGTGACTCCATGCCACTGTGTCATAAGCAGCATGTCATGAAGAATGATAGAGCAGAAGATGATGTCAGTTAGAGAGGACGAAAGGCTAGACTTCAAAATTTGATAAAGAAGTTTTTTGATTTATCTTCCAAAGAACTCAGGAAACCAAAGCAAATCTCTCAAAGTTGACTAATTTTAAAGGTCTGTCAAAGCAGCAAGGGGGAGATGTCACATACATTTCTGAAATCAACTGAGACTGACACATTCAGAGGTATTTAAGAGCCATTTCCATGACCACAGAAACTGAAAGGGAAAATCCAGTGCTTATGTATCATATGAGATTATTGGTGTGGGAGTAGCAGGGAAAGAAGAAATTAAGAGCATTTTTTTGATGCAAATCTAATTCAAAGATAGTCATTTAAAAGTTCCATTGGCAGTGGGAAATTTAATCAGGTTTAGGTGTTTGTCTGGATATCAAATTAAAAATAAACCCTGTACAATGAATCTGAAGATAATTTGTGATCTAGGTTGATATGGACTAATAAGAGAATTATTAGTAGGTACAAAAATGTCTAATAAGTAGTTGCATCAATCTTGAGCCCAAACATTTTTTTTCTAAACCTTTAAGACAAATGGAAAAATCAAGTAAAGAAAATCAACCTAGGGGAGACAGTTATCATCTCAGAAGAGTGACCACCAAGTTATTTATTTGTCCATTGGTTGGTTTTTGAGCAAATACATAGCAAAAACAAAGCTCCACAAGAACAAAGATTTTTCTCTGCATATTTTCTGTGCATAGATAGTATTCAGCATCTAGTAGGCTCTAAAGGCATACTTGTTGAATTAAAAAATACATTGGCTTTATAATTGTAATCTTTATTTTCATGACAGCATTAAGAACCTTTTTTTCTTTTCCTACTGAGGAAGAAAAATATAAATTAAAGTCTCTATAAGCCAACAAAGAAATTTAATTTAGATTTAATATCTGTGTCCTCAATGGAAATGGCTTAATACTCTCGTGTGTCAATTAATATATTTTGCTTTATATTAGAGTTGCAGGTTATGACATTAATTAGGGACAAAAGCGTGAGTTTTACAGTCAAATTAGCACTACCACATACTAACTGCATGACCCAGAGCAACCTGACCTTTCTGAGACTCAATTTATTAATCAATTAAGTGGGAATAAAATCACTTATAGATGGCAAAATGAGAGAATTCATGTAAATGATTTTAATAACCTGTCTGGCACAATGTACAAATATGCACACTACACCCGTACACAAAGTAGGCACTTAAATAATGGCCACGGCTAACTTTATCAATGTTATTATCATCATTAAACAGTTTATATTGTTTACAAACCCCTTAGGGATAGGTTTGGCAAGTTCTTTGTATTTAGTCTCTCAGTTTATAGGACACTGTTCTACAGTCCATTACTGTTCAACAAATTTACTTACAAAAGAGATTTTTAAAGCTTTGTAGTTTTTTATATTTAACTGATAGCCACAGTAATATGGTAATAGAATCTTTAAAAAGTGTAAAAGTCTAAGGTGTATATTAAGTGGATGAGGACATCATTTGTAAAATTAGAATAAATGAGTCTGAGGCTTAGGTCTTCCAAGTGACCTGAACACCTAAATCTGAGGGGTGAGGAATTTTGTGAGCTTGGTATGTGTTGTAAAAACGGGAAGCTTCAGGTCACAGCTTGAAAGAGGGTCGCACATGTTGAAGATTGATGGAAAAGAAATTTGTACCTGACATTTATTATGTCAATAATAAAAGATTTCATTGAGAAAATACTGACTTTGACTTATAGCTGATTCGTAGGTCTTAACCCCAAAGACTACATCATTGCTAGTCACTCTCTAGAGGAATAGCTAATTACCTCCTAGCTTCTCTCTAGAGCTCTCTGAGCACAAGCTGCTCTGGGTTTGGCACAGGCAAACCCTTGCTCCAAATGCACTTTCTCACGGACAGGTGCTTAATTATTGTTTCCCAATTGATTGCACTCTCGTAATTCAGATGCTCAAATTCCATTCCTATGAGAAGGTGTGTTAAAAAAGGCTTGCCCCATTTGACCCTCTTAACATTCAAACATAAAAGAGGGAAAAGTGTTTTGTGTAAAAATGAGATGTAGAGTGTTGTTCGTGGCACCTTGCTCTGTGTCACCTATATTCCTGCCACCTGCTGTTTCTCTTTTTAGTGATTTTGTCAGCTGAGGCAGGAAATCCATCAACAATGAGATTTTGGAGGGCAGGTTGTGTAGTGTCAAAACAGGAGGGACAATCATTTGGCATCACTCCTATCCAGTCGCCTTGTTCTTTAAACTTAGGAAGGGAGTTACAGATTGCCACCACTCTTGGCTGGAGAGGTGCTGGTAGATTTGCAGACTGCTCAGAAGCTTCTGGGATCCTCTGCCCCTAAATGGCATGCTTGCCAGTGCTTGCCCAGCAGCAGACTCTCTGTGTGCACAGAGAGAGGGAAAGCAGGATGGTGTTTGAAGGTGGCAGATAGCTTCTGCAGAATCCTTCACAGACTGAGCAGCTTGTCAGTATCTTGAAGGACCCTGGTGCATCTGCTGGTGATCCAGTTGGGGCTGGCTGCCCAGTGGGCCCCAGAGCAACACTAGCCATTCTCTCTACTGGGACATACTGTTGACACTAAGCAAAATAATTCCTGGGAAAACTTCAACATTAACATGTACCAGTGAAGAATTGCAGCAAGTAGAGCAGATTAGTGTGGCCCTGCAGCCCTGGCTCCCACCACCACCCATGTATCTTCTCACATAGCTGCACTGAGAGTCAGGGTTCTTTTCGCTTTAAAATTCCAAACCTGAAACATTTATTCTCAGCCCTGAGAGAGGAGCATAGAGACTGTTGTTATGTGGGCAGAGGAGTAGCTGCCTACTTAGCTGGTTATTTTTTTTATCACCTCACCAAGGGGTGGTTTCTCCTCTACTTTGGGAGGAAACCCTGCCCATTAAGATTACTTTTCTACCAAGTAGCACTCATAATTTCCCAGAAAAGCCCATGAAATAATATTGCAGGTAAACTGGGAGAAGAGGTGAGTGACAGGAAGTCACAATCAGGTGAGCAGTAGCCTGGTGGGGATCACCACAGCAGAGGTCTGATCAAGAGGCCCCAAAGTCTGTTCTGAGGGGACAGGTACCAGGAAGTCCATTGCAGTCACTTGACCATGGCCACGCAGCTCCTAGATGAACCAGAATGGTCCACAGTATGGGAATTAACTTACCACAGCTCCATGTGAATTTGCAATTTGAAGAGCCAAGTACATTCTGAAATACATGTGGCTTTATAAGCATTTTGAATCCACAGAGAAAAAGAAAATTTGGGAGAGGAAGAAGATCAAATAAAATCATCTCTACTGTTGTGTGCTAAAAGGACTTTCTTTAAGGATGCACGCACATCACTTGCCAGGCCCTTACACTTTCCCCAAACACTTCCTGAGGGTAAACATCACATGGGACTCACATTCATAATCTTACATTAACTGATCATCTGAGGCCCAACCAAGCAAGGAGAGAATCTCTTACAGTGACAACCTCCATCCTGGCTGAAGCACATCTCCAGCCCTTGTATATAACAGGGTTTTGAGATATAATTCATATGCTCCACAATTCACCTATTTAAAGTATGCACTTCACTCATTTTTAACATATTTACAAAGTTGTGCAACTACCCACAAAATCAACCTTAGTGTTTCTATTACCCTTACCTTTCACAGTAACTTCCATTTCTTCTTAATTTTCTCAGTCCTAGGCATCCAATTAGCTATTTTCTATCTCTATACATTTGCCCATTCTGGAGATTTTATATAAATGGAGTTACATAATATGTGACCTTTTGAGACTGGCTTCTTTCATTTAGCATAGTGTTTTCAAGGTTTATCCATGTTGGATCATGCATCAACACTTTAAATGTTTTTATACCTGAATGATATTTCACTTATGGATATACCGTATCTTTATTCATCTACTCAGCAGTAGATAACATTTGGATTATTTTTATGTTTTGTCTATTCTGAATAATGCTTCTATGAACATTTTTTTGCAAGTTTTTATGTGGATATATATGTGTTCATTTCTCTTGGGTATATTTGTAGGGGTTTTACTTCTATAACTGAACAACACAGACCGAGTAATTTATAAAGAATAAAGGTTTTCTTAGCTCACATTTCTGGAGGTCCAACCTTAAGGGCCCCCTCTCCAGGCAGAGCAGAGCATCGTAGTGAGACTCTCTCATTTGCAGTATCTCCCACTACTTTGTTATATTTGAGGAATCTGCAGTGCCATCATTAGCCTCATAGTTTAAATTAATGTCATCCTTGGGTTTGTGCATGTCATGGGTTTAGGCAAATGTGTGATGACAAGTATCCACCATTATTGTATCACTGAGGGGTTTCACTGCCTTGAACACTCTCCGCGGCCACCACTTCATTCCTCCTGGCAGCCACTGATATTTTCACCTTTTCCAGAATGTCATATGATTATCACATATACCATTTTGATTGGCATCTTTTACTTAGTTGCATTTAACTTATCACCATGCCTTTTCATGGCTTAAAATTTCATTTCCTTTTCATGCTGAATAGTATTTTAAGGCCTGACAATGCCACAGCTTACTTAAACATTCACCTACTTAAGGATGTCTTGGTCGCTTCTATGTTTTGGGAGTTATGTGTAGAGCTGTCATAAATCCTTATGTGCAGGATTCTGTGTGGACATAACTTCTTTGGGAAAATAATAATGAGGTGAGTTGCAGGATCATACATTATGAGTATGTTGTGTTTATGGTTGTTTTTGAGAGCCTGCCAGACTGTTTTCAAAACTGACTTTGCAATGGTCCCTCCCTGCCTTTAGGAGGATGACAGACCTCCCGGAGGATCTCCAAAATAGGGATAGTAGTGAGCCCTGTATACTATGGTTTTTTTCCCTACATATACATACCTATGATAAAATCTAATGTATAAATTGGGACAGTAAGGAAGCAAGAACACTAATAATGTAGAACAATTATAACAGCATTCTATAATGAAAGTTATGTGACTGCTCTCTCAGTCTGTCTCTCTCTCAAAATCTCATTGTCCTGTTCTCTCACCTTTCTTCCTGGGTGGACATGAGATGACCCAAAGTCTGTGTGATGAGATTATTGTGGGCTAGTGTTCAGCTGCTATGCGGGGTTACTGTAATGTCAGAACTGTACATCATGATGGTCCCTCTGATGCCTGAGATGGCTATTCAGTGAGTAGCTGGAAGACAGTGTGAACAGCATGGGTACACCAAACAAAAGTGTGGCTCACGTCCTGAGAAGGACACGTTGGTATGCATGAAAATTTCATTATGCCACAGCACACAATTTAAACATACAATATCTGTTCGCTATTTTCTCTCTGAACAGCACACACTTTAAAAATTATGAATTATTTATACCTACAATTTTCTATTTCATAGTTTTCAACCATAGTAGACCACAGGTACCTGAAACTGCAGAAAGTGAACCTGAAGATTAGGCCATGGTGCACTACCCACCAGGAAGCAGGGTTTCTACTTCTCTGTAGCCTCCTCAGCATTGGACATCCATCATCTGGGCTTTGGATTTTGGTTGTGCTAATAAATGAGTATCTCATTGGTTTGTAATTGACATGGAACATACCTGCTCAAGTGCTTATTCTCCCTCTTTATGTCTTCTTTGGTGAGGTGATGGATTAGGGTTATTGACTCATTTTTTGAATGGATTGTTTATTTTCTTATTGTTGAGTTTTCAGAGTTTCTGCATAATTTAGGTAACTGTCTTTAATCACATATGTCTTTTCAAAAATTTTGTCCCAGCTCATGACTTTTCTGATGGTTTTCTTGACAGTGTCTTTCATAACACAGAGCTTTAAAACTTTTGTCAATTCTTTTCCCATGGATTATAACATTGGTTTTGTATCTAAAAGTCATTGCCAAACTCAAGATCATCTAGATTTTCTCCTAGGCACCCAGTGCAGGAGCTTTTCATTTTGTGCTTTAAAAATTTTGTTTGTTTCTCATCTTAAGTTAACTTTTTTGCTGGGTCAAATATATGTCTGGATTTCTATTTCATGTTGTTGTTTGTTTATTTTGTTTGTTTGCTTGTTTTTTGGCCTGTGGACATCTAGGTTTTCCAGTAGCATTTATTCAAAAGACTGTCTTTTTTTCCATAGTGTTGTCCATAGTGTTGTCTCTACTTGTTGATAATATTTCTGTGAGCCTATTTTTTAACTCTATGCTGTATTCAACTTATCTGTCCAGATTTTGCCATAACACACTGTTTTGATTACTGGAGCTTATAGTAACTCTTGAAGTCAGTCATCTTCCAGGTTCATTTGTCTCTCTCAGTCTTTTGTTTGCAGTTTTTTCTCTTTAGCCTCACCATATAACCTTAAAATCTGCTTGTCAGTATCCACAAAATATCTTGCGGGGATGTTTCTTGTTATTACATTGAATCTATACATCAAATTGGGAAAAAATGAAATCCTGACAATATTGAATCTTGGTATATCAACATGAAATGTCTCTCATTTAGTGATTCTGTGATTACATACTTTTGTAGTTTTCCTCATATTGACCTTGTTCATTTTTAAAAGATTTATACCTAAATATTTCTGGTTTTGGGTGCTGATATAAATGACATTGCATTTTAAATCTTGGTTTAGAAATGTTTCTGGGAGTATCCAGATGGGTGACTTCCCTGAATCAACTTTGTATCCTATAATCTTGGCATGATATTTTTTAGTTCAGGAGGTTTTTTATCAGTTCTTTCAAGTTTTCTATCTTAATTGTCATGTCATATGTAAACAAATATGGTTTTATTTTTTCTTCCCAATTCCATTTCATTTTCTTGTCTTATTTATTTAGGAAGTCCAGTGCAATGTTGAAATGGAATGGTGAGGGAAAACAGTTTTGCTTTCCAAGTTTTTCCTTCCTGCCTCCCCCACCCTTTCATAACCATATTAATGGTCATTAGGAATACTTCATTATGGTTTTGATTGGCATTTCTCTGATGACTAATGGTAGCTTCTTTTCTTGTGCTTACTGTCCACCTGTATCTTTGGGGGAAAGATCTATCACTATCTTTTTAAAATTCAGTTGTTTGTCTATTAAAAATTGTTGAGTTGAGAGAAGCTGAGCGGGTCCCAACACCTGGAAGGAAGTTCCCTCTGCCGCCATCCCATGCTCCTAGGACAGAGAAGCTGAGCCAGACCCAGCACCCAGAAGGAAGCTCCCCCACCACCATCCCAAGCTCCTAGGGCAGAGAAGGTGAGCTGCGTGGATGCCAGAAGCACCCCCCCCCCAAAACGTGGACATGAGAAGACACACAAACAAGCCTCAAAAACAGACTTCTGGATAACCAACAGCAACCCCAAAGGGAAACAAGATGGAACAATCTGATACTCAACCACCTGGACTCTCTGAACTGGCAACAAAAGAGGATCTGGGAAAAATGAAATCAGAAATAATTACTCAGAT
>NW_004624812.1:7134386-7148267 GCF_000247695.1 Heterocephalus glaber | reverse complement strand
TTATTTCAAAAATGATTTTTGTAATATGCTTTCTATATCCTTTTAAATTCTGTAAAATCTGTGGTAATGTCTCCTAGATCTTGATGTTGTAATTTTAAACATGTATAATTGATGTTGTGTCACAGGAAGAAAAGGTGTAAAGGAGCAGGGGAAGTGGGAGGGGCAGGGGAACGGAAAAAAGGGAAAAGAAAAAATATGAGAAAAAGTAAAAAATGGAAACAAAGTCTTTGCAAATAGAGAAGGGTGGAGGGTGTGAAGGGAGGGCAAGGGAAGAGGAAACAAAATAAGAACCAAGAGACTCATGTAATGGTACAAGATCCCAATGATGAATCTAACTGTATTTTATACCTAAAATGTACCAATAAACTTAATGGGAAAAAAAATAAAAAGGAAATAAAAATTGTTGGGTTATCAGTGTTGTTTATATACCCTAGAAATGCATCACTTATCCAATATATAACTTACAAATAATGTCTCCCATTCTATGAGTATTCTTGTCACGTTCTTTTCTCTCTCTCTCTCTCTCTCTGTCTCTCTCTCTCTCTTTTGGGGGGATAAAGGTACCGGGGATCAAACTCAGAACCTTGTGCTTGTGAGGCAGGTAGTGGAACCACTGAGCTAAATACCCCGCCCATCTTGTCACTTTCTTGATGATGATCATTGAAGTACAAAAATTACTACCTTTAATGAAGTACACTTTGTCCATTTTTGCATTTGTTGCTTGTGTTGTTAGTGTCGTATCTTTAAAAAAACATTGTTAAGTCCAAGGTTGCAATAGGTTATGTCTATGTTTTTTTTTCCTAAGGGCTTTAAAATTTTAACTCATATATAGGTCTTCAATACATTTTGAGTTTTTCTGTGTGTGCATGGGTGCACGTGCATGTGTGTGTGTGATGGTGTAGACATCCAACTTCATTCAGTTGCATATGAATATTGAGTTCTCTCAGCATTATATGTTTAAAAGGATATTTTCTCCTCTCCTCTTGGCACTTTTGTCAAAAATCAACTGACCATAAGTATGACATTTTCTAAACTTTCAATTTTATTACATTAATGTATGTTATTTATCCATAGCCTGATACTACATCTTGATTATTGTAGCTTTTTAATAAGTTTTGAAATTGTAAAGTGCATGTACTCCTAACTTTTTCTTCTTTTCCAAGATTGTGTGGCTATTCTGATTTTCCTGAATTTTAGGGATATAATATAAATGTGGAATATAATATAAAGAAGATTTATATTATAAAGTTCTAGGGATTGCACTGAATTTGCAGATTGATTTAGGAAATATTACCATCTTGACCATATTAAATTATTTCTGAACTTTGGCTATCTTTCTCTTTACTTAGATGATCTTTTTTTAACAAATAAGTTTTAGTTTTTAGAGCTTCATTTTTGCGCAATTATTTAAATATTTGAGGTATCTCGTTCATTTGATGCTATTGTGCTTTCTTAATTTTGTTTCAGATTTTTCACTGTTAATGTATAAAAGGACAATCAGTTTTTACATATTGATCTTGCATCCTGAAACTTGAACATTATTTATTCTAATAGCTTTCATTCCTTAATTTATTCCTTGGGATTTTCTGTATAGAAAATCTATATATCATCTGAAAAAAAGATAGTTTCCCTGTCTCTAACCTTCAGAATAATATTGAATTGAAATGTTTCTATAACCCTTTTATCCAGAATGTACTTAAGCATAAGTTGAACATTATATTGGGAAAGATGAGTGTCTAATTATAGTTATACATTTTGTGTGAGAGTGTGTGTATATATATTAGTGTACCTCCAAGCCTTTTATAAATTTTCAGGTTGAAATATTTATTATATGCAGAGATTTGAAATAAACGTGTATCCGTTCTCTCAAATTTCTAAGCCTGGCAAAAACCAAGCCACTATATTATATCTTCTAATTGCTTCCTAATGAAATGGGTCTTTTAAGCCTGGCCTCTCTTTCTGTAGGGTGTACTTTGTAAGCATGCAAACCAACTGAATAATGTGACCAAGGAATTTGTTAAGAGTAGCTTATTTAAAATGGTAAATCTTCCACTAGCCTCAAAATGAATAACTTAGAGTGAATAATGAAGCTTTCTTCATCTTCACCTGAGTTTCTCTGGAGAACCAGCACTGGAATTATTTGTATTTGGGGGGAAAAGCTAAGACATACAGGTTGACAAAGGATGGTGAGTGCAGCTCAGTGGAAGGTCTTTCTTACACCCTTACTAGTCCACATTAGCATGAGGTGCTTGTTGGCTTAATAAGCTTCTTCTCGTAAGCTTCCTGAACCACCTATAGGAAATACTATGATCTTAAGAATTTAATAATATTTAATTAAAAAGGCAGCTATTGTCATGCCTTGAGCTCATCAAAAGATGTCTTCAAAATCCATTTAATTTTATAGTTTAAAATCCATAACAGATCCTAGGTCTCCTTTGTCAAGAGATCAACACATGAAATTGATGTGATTTCCTTAAAAAATATAAAACACAATATATATGACTGTTCCCTGATGTTCTTTATGATGCCAGAAAAAAAGCTCAGCCTGGAGTGGCAAAGCCATGCTCCCCGCCATATGTTGAGCCTTGCTCAGCTTCCTGAGTCTCCAAGTGCTTCCTGTCCCAGAGGCTTCTGAGTTTCCATCCCCTAGATGGCCCTTCCACCTACAGCTGCATTAGAGCCTCTCTTGCTCTCTCTACTTCTGCTTACCCAATTTGCCCCAAACACCAAGGCTTCTCTTTTGAATTTGCAACAACAAACTATCTTCAG
Source organism: Heterocephalus glaber (assembly GCF_000247695.1). The sequence goes on along the minus strand of NW_004624812.1, from coordinate 7,145,498 downwards.
AGGTGATTGCAATGCCTTGAGGAGAATGCTTGTGTACATTTGCTTTATTCTTAATTAAACTCCTTTAAAGAAAACCTCCTGTCCAGCTTTTTATCTAGCTTTGTTAGAGCTTGTTTTCTTTCTCTGAATGCTTTGAAGAAATCTCTTCACTCATATACTGCCTGCATGCTTACAATATAAATTTTCATAATATTGGTGAAATAGAAAAGTAGAATGGGAGACACGCAGATGAAGGAACTGGCTATAAGGAAGATGTAGGGGATCGGAGGAGAGGCAAGAAGAGATGGGACAGAGTAGAGCTCTGCAGAATTGCAGACATATTTTGGGGTCATGTTTTCTAGATGCTATTCAGTTTTTGGCCCCAAATCTTCTGAAAAAAATTAAAAATTTCATCCAGTGATCCAAGAATATGCTAGTCCTTTGAAACTCTGAGGAACTTTTCCTGCTTTAAAATATGGCTCCTCTTATTCGTCCCCCAGCTTCCATCGGAGCAGAAATTCAACTAGTCAAAACATATTTAGTTGTTGAGACAAATGCTGCCTCTTGTTCATCAGCAGCAACATCTAGAACTCTTGCTATGTTTGATTTTTGCTGCTGAAGACTGAACTCTTTCCTTTTTACCCCCTTAGTTTAAGGACAGGAGGTTTGTTTGATATCTAATGCCTTCAACTCTCTTTGATCTGTTTCCCCCATTCCATCACTACCACCACCAGCACCATCATCATCGCCACTGTTACCACCATCATGCCCTCCATGATTGCTATGGTTTTGCTTGTAAACATCCATTCTAAGACTTGCTCATGTTCCTTGAGGACAGCACTGGGTCACAGGTGGATACTTAACTGCCTACAGTGTTGAAAAGGATTGTCCCAGACATCAAGGAACAGAGCCAAGCATCATCTAGGGGAGGCATCTTGTACACATTACCATTTAAGGTTAATAACACCAACCTCATTGGTAATAAGTGTGATTTAAGGAGTTTTTAAATTATTATTTTCCAAAGCTTGACAAGCAGAGGCCTAAGAAGAGCAAAGTCTCTTATGTTTTAAAAGCATGAAATCTGAGACTGCCATATATCCCATTCCCTATATTCATTTACCTTAGTAGGGAGGTGATGGTGAAGCTCTCTGTGAGGATTTTACAAATGCCTGCACCTAGGCATGAACAAATAACAGTAATAGTACAATCCTATAAGAAGCAGCTGAGAAGAACCAAGTTCGGAATGCTGCCTTTTGCAGGAATAATGGGTCTGCCATTAGGACAGAAGGATTAGGGCTAAGGTGTGAGTAGGAGAGGTAGAGGATCTTACTGGTTTGCAAGTCTCTCTCTTACTTACATCCTGATGATGGTTGAAGAAAACAAAGTGGAAGTCCTGCTGAGCTTCCCAATTTGTGTCAAGTGGCTTTGGAGCTACTCTAAAATAACAAACCCTTTATAAACAGCCTGGACTTTAGAGGGAGCTGCACAGTGAGCAAGGAAGGAAGTGGAGGTGCCTAATGTAAGCCTCTTCTTTCTGAGATCCCTGACTCCTTCCCTCCTTAATGAGAGGAGGAAAGGGGTCTTTGGAAATGCCTTGGATTGGGGAGTTGTAGGAACCCAGACACACTAGTTGTCTCCCTTACACATTACTGCCATGATTCTTCAGTGCACAGAATGAATAATTTACCCAAAAGCACATGTAAGTATCTCTTTATTATTCCACATAATGAAGGGAGACAGGAGTAATTCTCCACTCGGCTGAAATCCCCTAGGGCTTAACTTAACCATACCCTGCTTTGCTTTCCCACAGTTAATTTGGGTAGGAGACTCTTCTCTCTGGACTCCTTTGTGAGATGTGTGTGGGAAAGGTGAGTCGGAGGCCCGGGTGGGCCCAGCAAGGGCAATGTAAGGATCCGATCTTAAGAGCAGGACTACAGATCTGCTGGGTGCCAAGTAATGAAGTGTTGTGGGGGAATTGTCAAAGAATAACAGGAATCAATAGTTAATGTGTGCTCTGGAAGTGCATAATTATATTCAATATTCACCTAAGTAGAACACAATTAAGATGGTATAGCTGCTGTGATGTACAAATTATGCATTTTCAATCAAAACTTTTCCTTTTCCTTCTTTCCTTCTTGATTCTTTGTCTCCTTCCTTTCTTTCTTTCTCACTTTATTTATGACCTAAATTAAGAAAATTCAGCCTTCCCTTCTTAGGATGAAATTTGGGTTTTCCTGCCATTGCTTCTTGTGCCCTTTTAGTAACAAGTGTCTGTGAAAGGATCCACTTTCCTAGCATTTTGCACACGTTTTTGTTGTTGTTGTTGTTGTTGTTGTTGAGCCTCTGTTCAGTTTATTCAAGTAATTTCTTTATCTCTGTTAAATTGAGAGGAATTGAGGAGAAATCAAAGAAAGTCTCATATATTAGATTCTTAAATAGATTCTTTGAATTCAAAGTGAGGGTCACCGGGCAAGGCACAGGTTGTGGGCCTTGTCTCAGCAAACAAAGCCACCAAGGCAGTCCTGCAAATTAAGGAGGATGGCAAATCCATTTCTTTAAAAAAGTTCTTGAGGGGAAAAATATGAAATACCTAAGTCTCAAAAACCAGACTACTTTTCACACTCTTTGCTCTCTAGCTGGGAATGTCCAAAGAGAGTTTCAAAATACATTTTCAATGATTCAGCTTTTGCACACATATGCAAATACCTTCCTCATTAGTAGTCCTGTTTTGGCAATTAATAGCAAGCAGTATGCTTGGATTAGAGGCCTGATTTCGACTGCACTGTGGCTTCTTCTCTTCTTGGCAAGAAAGCCATTTGCAGAGATCTGGAAATCACGAGCTTCCTATGTGGGAAGAGGTGCTGTTCTGGTTCACCTGAAAATATCCTTTCAGATTGGCTGGTGTTTTGTAGTCCCCTTTCAAGACCCCAAATGTGTTGTTAATGACAAAGAGGTTGGGGTTGCCATAGTTGGGTGGGTTTACAGAGGGGTCATAGCCTAGCTGAGCCAGCACGGGGGTGATCTGGGCCATGTCCCTCACCATGTCCCCGGGGAGGTGGCCAGTCCACTTCCACGTTTACAGGCTTCATGACCTGGTCTGTGGACCACTCAATCTTGGGAGATGCCACCAGGCTTGCCAATGAGGTCTTCCTGGTGCAGGACATCATCGCTGCAGGCGATGCCCAGGAAGTCCAGGATGACCTGCAGAGAGAGCCAGGGATGTAGTACCAGCTGCTCATAGTACACAGGTAGGCACTTACCTTGATGGCCTTCCACTTGGTGAGGCAGTCATGATAGCTACTGAGGTCGAAGCTGGCGATGGTGACCTTATGTGTGATCATGGAGTACATGGAGGCCCGGCCATCTCGCACCATCACCAGGAACTCGTAGTTGGGGAACAGGTGTGGCAGGTAGACAGAGGACTTAAGTGTAAAGGGGTTCTTGTTGCACAATACACATGCAGGCTCACCATGCTTGGCGATCACTTCCAGGATGAAGGCCTGGATGGCAGAGTCCATTACCTCATCCGTCACACCTGCCTCATCCAACCCCAGCTTCTCTTTCCCAGACTTGGACCAGGCCTGGCGCATGGCCAGCACTCAGGGGATGATTCGAGTCTCCTCGCCACAGCGCACCTCAGGGTGTGCATCCATCATTGCATGCATCAGTGTGGTGCAACTCTGAGGAATACCACCTACAAAGATGAGTGGCATGGCCTTGCCATAGCAGTACTCCATGTGATTCATGCCCAGCATCACCAGCTCCTCCTTCTCCGGCTTCATGGCCCATCAGGGGCTCCATGGCCCCACCAGCACTGTATGACAATCCAGCACCTCTTGCCCGAGCTGCATGGCCAGCACCAGGGCCAGCACACAGCTGGCTGCTAGCAGTGCCTTGTACACAAAGAGGCACATGCCGGACCAGGGCAGATCCAGCCTGGGGGCCCGCTTCAGCAATAGGTTAGTTAGCCTGCAGCCTGCCAGGCTTGCATCTTCCCTGGGCACTCTTCATCTCCGGGCTCCAGCCCATGAGTCTGCTCACCACGGCCTTCCACCAGCGCCACCCGTGCCAAGGCCAGCATGCCCAGCCATCCCTGCTCACCAGCCCCACTGGGGAGGGGGTTGCACATGTGTTGAGCACTATTGCATACACGTTTTACCCTTTACTCAACATGTGAATGTATGAGAGAACTTTCAGGTTGGACCTCCTGCTCTTTTGATTCCCTTGCACAATTCTGAGACCCCCGGGAGCTGAGAATACCTCTTCCTCCCATATTAGCCACTGGGATATAGAACTCTAGGTGACATAAACTAAAAACAGCAACTCTCTGGCCTGAACTGGGAATATTTGCAAAAGTTAACCATGTGAATTCATTGCCCTTAGGGAATCTCTCTCTCTGGGTGTTCTGTGGCACAAGGAAAGAGGTTTACTTGCCTTTTGTTTTATTTTTTAGCAGGAGATAGTTCACATAATCTGTATAAAATAAGTTACTGTTCTGGCAAAGATTACTGGCTTATTAAAAATACATAACATATATTTTTAAACAGTGAAAGATCTGACAATCCACTGAAGAAATGCTTGTAAAGATGGTGATGACTTCATCTCTATTTCTCCTCCCCCATCTGTCCTTGTCCATCTGTCTGTTTAATGAAGGATTCATTCTTTTAAAACTCATATCAGGCATTACTCAGATATGTAGTCTATTCAGTATGGCACAGAATGAAATCAGGCAAACTAATTGGGTCTTAGTCGAGCATGAGGCCACAATCACTCGAGCATATACAGATGGTCTATGGGTTGGGATCCAAAGACACATGTCCTACTTAATTTAACCATGTGTGTGTGTATGTGTGCGTGTGTGAGAGAGAGAGATATTAAGAGATAAACAGTAAGAAAAAGTTACATAATTATAACTTTGAATAATTACATAAACAAAATAACATATATTTAGTGACAATTTACTATGATCCAGAAGTCTGAAAATAGTAATATGAAGGAATGTTTCTTTAAATATTAACCATAGTCTGTGATTTTTAAAACATATTTTTCTGATATTGTAATTGGGAAAACTGATGCTCAGAAAGGATGAGGAGTTGAGTACATTACAGACCTGTGTCTGGAACTCATACACTTCTTACTAAAGTTTTTATTCTCTTAACTCATAAGTTACATAGAAATCCTATAGATAGAACACAAGCTAATCATTTTTAGTCTGTCATTTTGTTTCATAAATAAATCAGTCTATAAGCAGTTTTTGGTAAGTTTCACCTGAACCGAAAGAGAGAGGGTTGTTTTTGCACAGTAATGGAGGAAGAAGGATGACCTTGGAGATTTTAGCCCGTCTTTGGGATTCTGTGATACTGTATATTATATGAGGGAAGGTGTTTGTAGGGAAATCCGTGGGCTGTAATTTCTGCAGAGCTGGAGTCTTTGCTCCCACAACACTCATGCGAGATGCCTGTGGCTGACTCGCGCCATTCTTCAAAAAGATATCCAGCTCCCTCGGCTCTCTGCTTTTAATTTAAAATTTTAATTTATATTTTTCCATGATGATACTGAGACAGACATGGCCATGAGTAAATATGTCAGGGTAATCTATTGAATGGAATTAAAGTGGTGTGTGCTTGGAAACATTTTAATTTCGTCTTGTTCACTTCTTTGCCAAGTACAATGAACAAATCGGGAGGCTGGATTTCCAAACTGCTCCAGCGTGGAGGGAGGGCAGGCAGAGGGAGTGAGGTGCCCAATAGACTGTGAACTGTTCTGGATGGCTTCTTAAAGCACTGTCGACTGGCCAGGGCTATGTCCTGAGAGAGATCTGTAAGACAAGTAGGCAGGTGCGACTACAAAGGCCTCGGTGGCTCCCTCATTCCAACCCCACATGGAAGCACACAAATTGGGCAAGGCCAGAGGTGCAGGAACATGTAGTTGGATATTGGGAAAAGACGGTTGTTGATGATTCTTCTCTTGAAAAAATATTTTTCTTCTTTATACCAGGACTCACTGCTTCCGAAATTTGAGCATGAGGCATTGCTCTGCCTCATGCTGCAGCCTCTCTGTTTAAGTTGGTCACAACAGAAGATGCCAAGCAGGCTCCCTTCACCCAGGCTGTGACTCTGAAGGGAGAGCTGGCAGTCTACCAATTGCCTGCCTGTGCATCTTTCCGAAGAGCACACCTCTGCAGGACTCTGTGCCTGTCTATCCTTCCTCCATTCTAGTATGTAGCCCCATCCCTGACTCTGAATGACACCTCACCAGCTACTGGTGTCTCCTTGAGGTGGGAATGAAGCTAGTAGATGAATTGTCACTTTTCTGTGGTGTCCTGAGATCTCTGTGCAGAACATGTTTCTTATGTTATCAAAAGTATGTCTCTGAACTGCTAACCTGATCCCACTCATTCACCTGTGAGCCTATCCTCACTGCCCCAAATCATCAGTCCTAACAGCTTATATCTGATTTCAGTGTGTCTCAATTCGTCTGGTTCTTCTAGAATGAGTGTTGTATTGTCTCTAAAGCTGCCCAGGACAAGGAAGCCATTGCATAAGCTACTGGGGCCTGGGCGGCAACTGAGTTCTCTTTCAAGTGTCACAATTGTATTGATTGATCTCCCAATTAGATATTTTTAGGAATACAGCATTTTACCAACCACAGGTCATCAATCTAGAAGCCAGCCTATCAACCACTGTGTCAACACCTGGTGGATAGGCTTGATAAAAATACAAAGTTATAGTTGTCTCAGTGGCTTTTCAGAAACCTGAAAACCAAACCTCAGAGGGAAATGAAATCCTACTGCAGAACTCCACATAAGCTGAATATAGAAGACTGAATTTAAAGATAGAGACATTAAAAAAGAGAAAATCCTACTAGAAGAAGATAATAATCTTTAGGTAGATTGGAAATGCACTATACCAATTAGATAGGTAATGCTAAAAATGTAAATCTCATAATATTTCTGATTTATTAATCAGCAGGATAAACCCTTCTGGAGACTGGACTCAACAATCCTAGATTAAAATCTGGTTTTTAAAGATTTGAAAATATGAATGGTGAAGGCTCCAGAACTCCTATGGAAATGATAAGCAAATGAATTCGGCATCACTTGGTTAAACTAAACTGCATCAGGTATTCCTGTATCATAAAGATTGAGTTTTATTTGTCCAAATGAGGCAACCAAGTTCTCTGATAGTGATGATAATAGAGAAGGCTCTGTTTATGTTGACTCTTGTCTATATTTTGCTTCCATTAGTTCTCATAATGATATGGAACAGTGCTGTGATGCAAACAGTTCCGTACCATTTCTCAGATGGGGAAATGGAAGTAGTGAGAAGTCAAATAAAATGCCTATCCTAGACTTTAGAAAATAACAGAGCCCTTGTCTGTCTGATGCTAAGGCCTCCCATTCGCCCAACAATGTACTATTTCAATAATTTTTGATTTGTATGTACACCATCAAAGTTCAAAAAGAATTCTCAACAACCACTATCATTCTCAGTACTGTCAAGGTCCGGCTAGCCAAGTACTATCTGGCTTCTAAATGGATTCTAAAAAATACTATCTGGATTCTAAAAAATCCTTTCTTGACGAAGGTCATCATTGAGTGGTCAACACATATTCCCACTTTCTGTCCAGTGCAGTTTCTTTTATTCCAAGTCATCTTCTCACAGACCTTCTTAGGGTATCCAGTGCTCTGAGCCCTGTGCTCTCCCTGAGTCAGCCACTGCCACCTTCACTTCTTGCACTCAGCAGGGTTTCCTGTCGCTAAGCCTTGCCTTCTCTCTTGCTCACTTCCTGTACCCCAACTCTGGGCACCCCGTTCAACCACAACTGTGCCTGTCTCTGAGCACTGTGGGAAATGATCTCAAAGCTGTCAGAGCATTGTCGCTAGATGTCCATGACCATCAACTACAGAAGTAACCTTTGTGCAGCTGGGGAATCCTACTATAGATCCCTAGTAATTTTGCTCTCATTTTCTGCAGTAGTTATTACAGTTTTTCTTGCATCCTCCTTCCCCTGTCTTATATTCTCCCATTTACTTTCAACTGATAACTTTGCCACTTACTTTGGAGAAAATAGAAACCATCACTCAATTGCCTCCTTGTTTTCCTGTAGCCAGACAAGGGTACCTGTGTTTGTACTATTTTTTTCTTCACTTAGGATACAGCATGTGAAGCATCCTTCCTCATGTAATCCAAGGATTTTACACCTTTGCTGTAATTTTTCACTGTGATCAATCCCCTTTCTCCTGTATCACCATTTACTCCCATTCAGTGAGACCATTCTCGTCAGTACATATATATGAGAAGATAAGATGGCTGGATCCATATTCTCAGCAACATCCTGGTGCTCATAGTCAGGCTACTCAGAATGTAGGTGGTCCTCAGCACATGGCAATAACTACAGAGACTTGGAAACATGCAGAAACAGTCCTTACCCAGACCTAATGAATTAATAAGATGCACAGGTGATTTTGGGGGTCATGAAAATTTGAGAAGTCCTAGCACCCAGTTGTTATTCAGTACATATCTTTAAAATGAATTGGTGGCCAACTGTTTCCAGTATTAAAACAAATGAACGACAACAACAAAAGCTATACGAAAACTAAACAAAAGCCCTTTCATGTCGCTTCGCCTTGCTTAGCTGCCAAAGTTCTTCAGCATGCTGGCTGCAAATTTTACCAACACCACATGGGCCAGTCAGCAGTTCCCCTCTTCCTTCCTGAAGAGGCAGACCCTCTTGTCATGTGACTGGACCCTCACATCACAGGATGCACCAGTCCCTTCACTGTTCCTTTCTACCTCTACCTACTACATTCTGTCTTCCAGAGAAAGTCCAGCACATTTCTGTTGAAAGTATAAATTGTATCCTGGCATGCCTGTTCTTAAACTTATTCAGGGATCTCCTATAACATCAAGAAGAAAATGCAATCTTTTCAATAGAGATGTGCCTCTCCCCAGCTTTCTGGGATCTCCCTGTGCCCTCATCTACTATATGTGAGTCATTCTGGCCACTACTGTATCCTTCACCTAAGTCAGTTTGTACCCTAGGACCTACATACCTGCCTTTCCTCATTTAAAATGCTCCCTGCATCAAATATCTATGCCTGGATTCATTCTCAGTTTCCAGCTCTGAGAGATCTACCTCTAGACTGTAGTTGGGCCCCCTCACCACCTCCTACTGACTATTCCAGCAGTTGTCTCAGTTCAGTTTGTCATCTAATAGGAGTCTTCCATCATGTTAGTTATTTGCACGTTGCTCCTGCCAGCCTGAAAGTACCATGAAGATAGAAACAGATTCTGGGCTCAATAGCTTATCCCTAGAGCCCAGCAGAATATCTAGCACTTAGTAAGAGCTTAATAAAAATTATTACAAAGTAGAAAGTATGAATGTGTACTTGTTGTGGCTGTGGATATGATAAAGTGCCTTTTCAGTGCTTTTGTATTCTGTCATTTGTCTAAAACCATAAGTACTGTGAAGTCAGGCATTATATCATATGATGGTTTTTGTTTTTATTTTTATCATGGCCTTGCCTCTGTCTCCTTGGGAAACCTATGAAGTGATTCCCCCAACACTCACTCTGGATTTACACCGAAACTTGAAGACAGGAAATAAGCTAGCTTCATCACTCATTATTTTGTTCAGAGAGCCTTTTCTTGCCTTCCTGCCTACTTTTTCTTTTCATAATTATGTTTCACTACCCTGTGGTTTATCTCTGTTACCAAGCTAGAATTCTCCTCCCCTCTCCTCCCAGAGCCAGGCAGGTTAACTCTTCTTTTGTAGCTGTAAGCAATTTCCACCTCTTTGTGGAGCCATCTTTCCACACAAGTCACTCTTTTCATTTTCCCTCATTGTGTCCGATGCTGCTCTGCTCTGAACTCCAGCCCGCTGCCTCACATGAGAACCTCACAAGTTCTCTGTATGCGGGTGGCACCGTCACTGTGCTTGTGGGAATGAGAAGTCACCCTCATTGCCGCCAGGACACAGTGAGCAGTGTTCTGATGGACTCATACATCATCTGTCATGGCTGAAGACACAACACTTCAGCATCCTGCAGCTGATTTTCTGCCTCAAGTGAGGCTCCTTTCACTTCCTTGGCTGTGTTTCAGCTCCTCTTTTCTCCAGGGCCCTCACCCTGCATGCATTTGTATGTTTCCACTCCATAAAGGCCCTCCCCTACACACACACATGCACACACATGCGCATATGCATACTTCCTTTCTATGTAACAATGTGGCAATTCCACCTGGGACTACAGTGCTAGTAGTGCCTTCCAGTGCAGACTAAGACCGTACGAATGCCAGCCCTCGGAGTTGGCCTCTTGTTCCACTGAAATATTTTTGTGCTCTCTCTCTCTGTAAGCAGTCTTTCCCCTCCATTCTGCAGAGGCTCTCCTATATATTTCCAACCAATATCTTATCAGCAAATATTAGCTCTAGCAGAGTTATTACTCCCATTGAATTTTCAACTATCTGAATCATAAAGTTTTCTCTTACATAATTTAAGGTCTTGTTGATACTATGCAGTTGGCTCTATTTGTAACTCAGGAAATAACTGAGGAGTTAAATCCTCCCAGGGGAATGGCTTTTGCAATTTAGAATGCTTTGGGAGTTGATCTAAAAATATTTCATTTTGGCTTGCCTGCTCTCCTTTCCTGTAAAAAAAATCATTCATTATTGTTCTATGAGTTCTCTAAAGCAATATCTTCATCCTGCCATTTTTTGAACTGGCATTATTAACATATTTTGATATATTATATCAAGTTATATAATACAGTTTGATACACTAAGTTTCTTCTAAACAGAAATTCACTTAACTCTTGATTTATGGGGAAAATCAAATAACGTGATAAAAAATTTGATATTGGAAGGTGTATTAACAAAGGAAATTTGGAGAAGTGCATTTGGCGACTTTAACATTTAGCCCATCACCTTTAACAACATTTCTTTTTTTTTTTTAACTTCTTTTATTGGTACATTGTAGGTATACAACACAATTGCATTTCTCATTAGGAACTGTACCTTTACATAATGCATCTTGGTTCTTGTTTTTTCCCCATTCCTAGCCCTCCCTTCACACCCTCCACCCTTCCCTATTTACAAAGACTTTATTTCCATTTTTTCCATTTCTCATCATTTG
>NW_004624812.1:7111516-7129522 GCF_000247695.1 Heterocephalus glaber | reverse complement strand
CCTTTGGGGTTGCTGTAGGTGATCTGGAAGTCTGGTTTTGAGACTTATTTATGTGTTTTCTCATTTCGACTGGGCCAGGGGGCTGTTAGCGCCTGCACGGATTATCTCCTCTGAGCTGGGTGAGGTGGGACAGGGGCCGGGAGCAGAGGTAGGGATGGTGACCCAAAAGCCCTTTCCTGTGGGCTGGGAGCAGTCGGAGGGATGGTGGCCAAGAAGCCCCTTCCCCTGGACCAGGAGCAGTGGGATGGCGGCTCAGAAGCCCCTACCTCTGGGCCGAGAGCGGTGGGAGGGATGGTGGCCTGGAAGCCCCTTCCTCTGGGCCAGGAGCAGCAGGACAGAAGGTGACCCAAAAGCCCTTTCCTCTGGGCTGGGAGCAGCGGGAGGGATGGTGGCCTGGAAGCCCCTTCCTCTGGGCCAGGAGCAGCAGGACAGAAGGTGGCCCAAAAGCCCTTTCCTCTGGGCTGGGAGCAATGGGAGGGATGGTGACTGGGAAGCCACTTCCTCTGGACTAGGAGCAGTGGGGCGGCGGGTCAGAATCCCCTACCTCTGGGCCGGGAGCAGCGGAACTCAGTACCTTGGTCTGGTGGTCTGGTGTCCTCTGTGCCTTTGTAGTGTGGAACCAGGTGGCTGCCTGTCTGCCCCAGGGTGATTCGGCGTGTTCCGCGAGACTGGGGACCTTGGTAGGGTGTGGGCAGACCTGCCTGTCTGCAGCGGGGTGATTCGGCGTCTTCTGCACGACTATAACAACATTTCTTATACTGAAGACCCTATAGAAGACCAATTTAAGGCACAGGCCAGGAATGGGAAGAGCGACAAAGTTTTCCTAGACTTCCAGCAGTAATACTATTCAAAAAATGTTTATACACTCAGAATCATAAAACTAGGTGTAGATGCCTTCGATGTATTCCAATGAGTGACTCTAAATTCTGAAAATATGTTACACACATATATAAAATTTAAATTGATAACATTTGTTTAATGGAACAGATTAAGTTTTATTCAAATTAAATCTCAAGTTGCAACACAGAGCTGACAGTGATAGCCATGGCCGTTGCTCCTTAATTCAGCATGTGACAGGACTAAGCCCTCCCTCCATGACTCATCCCCACCCTTGTGGCTTCTGTCATTATGGCAGGCCCAGTGTCATCCCACCTTCATGGGCAGGAATGGACCATGACCACGGCAAGTCACCTCTGGGTTTTCTCATTAGCCTGAGGCAAAGAATTGAACTAGTATGAGAGTGTACCCAATTGCAAATCTGAACACCTAAGTCTAATTGTTGTCATATCACTTCCAGGATACATATGTATTACATTTTTCATATTATAACAGAAATAAAAACATTGCAACAAAAGACCTCATAAGCCCCGAGAGAGAGAGAGAGAGAGAGAGAGAGAGAGAGAGAGAGAGAGTGTATGAGATATACAGTCACAGGCAGGCACCCACATACATATATTCTAAGGACATATCCTTCACCGTATGTACATGCTTTTGATGCCAGTTTGAGAAACATCATTGAACACTGATAGTCATTATAAGTAAATGTCAGTCTCCTCCTAGCAGCCAGCTGGACTATGGGGCATGCCTGTGACACAGGATGAGTGGCTCTGATGAGGTAGTATATCTGTGTGGTGTCAACAGCCTAACAAATGAAAGTGTAAATAATCAAATTTGGTACAGTAACTTTGATGATGCTAATAGTACATTATAAAAAGAATAGAGATTTAGAATGATGAGTTGGTATTAGTAAGCCGCATTTGCTCTCCCTAAGTAGAGGACTGTGCACCATGTTCAGGTTTTATCCAAGTAACAGTGGAAACATAAAAGCTTTTTCTAGCATTCCCAGTTTCTAAAAATGTCAATTATTTCAACATTAGTGTCTGAGAGTTATCTATATAGGAGAGTTGGTGAGGCTGGTTTAAAAGACCTGTTCTCCAGCTAGTGACCTCACTGTGTGTGTGTGAGAGGTGTGGCTTTTATTCTTAGGTGAGACAGGCTGTCAGGCAGCATCCTACTGCACTCTGAGAACTGCACATATTCCAGGCCTGGAACACAGATCACTACAGGGTGTTTCCTGACCACGCTGCCCCAGGAGTGGATAAAGGAGTAGTCCGCCCCGACTCCTCATACCTTACCCCTCTTTATTTTTCACCATGTATCATTGACTGAGTTTTCTTTGTCTCTCACCAGATCTAGCTTTTCTCTTCTCTACTATATCCTCAGCTCCTCGGAAGTGGTCTAGTATATGTTAGGTGCCTTTTAAATACCAGTTGAATGGCATTTCTTTTTTTGCATTTTCAGAGGTAATTATAAAAATAAAAACAAGAATGAGTAGCATGAAGAAAAACCTAAAGCGTGCCTATTTTGCTTTTCAGGAAGAATTTACTATTTTGGTAAAAATTCCAACTTGTCTCCTGTCCGGTTTGTTTAATGAAGTGAGCAATTCTCAGACACGTTCCCAGGGTAACAGTATCAAGACCAACCAGGAACTTGTTAGAAAGGTGTAAATTCTCAGATCCCCACCCCACCCCCAGCCCCCTGGCCAGCATCTCTGGGATGGAGGTTGCAACAGTCTATGGTTCTGATGCTCACTGAAATTTTGAACCAATTGCCTTAGGGTGTAGATTTTCCCAAGTGCTTATCCTCCTTTGAAAATACAAACAACAATAATCTTGGATACAACTCTGTGTTTCAGTCTTCTTTCCTTACTGAAAAATGTGAGATCCTGCCCTCTGATATCTCCCAGGCATCTTTTTGAGCTTCCGAATTCTTATCTCTACCTTCTCTCGCAACATATGGCTACAGAGGGTTTAAAGATGTGTAAAAGTCATGTCTAAAAAGCTTTTCTTTACTCTTTAAGTTATTTTGTTCTTTATGAGAAAATTTAGTAAGTATCATAAATTTGAGTAGAACTGGCTGAATAATGCCCCTCATAATCTGCTGATCTTATTGCTTGGGTTCTCATAGCCCTTGAGTGTAGAAAGTCCAACCCCAGGCTTTCACTGGAGTCCTGCTCTGATTGTACCAGCATGATTTTAAGGTAGTTACTGAATCTCTGTGCCTCAGTTTCCTCATCTGCAAAATGTGGATAATACAGACTATGTCTCAAAGGTCAGTTATGGTTTTATATATGTAAAATTCATAAATTATTTCTGAGGCAGTACAAGCAACACATAATTGTAGAAGTTATTTGTAATAGACTTGTAATGAGTTCTGTTTTTTCAAGGATCAGTAGGTAGATTTGGCTCAGAATGTAAGGATTTCAGATATCTGAGTTTGCAAGAGATGAGAAAGTTGTCATTAACTTTCCTCAACTTGCCTCTTGGCTCTCTCTTAGTTAACATCAGAAACACCCCCCCTCCCACCACCAAGTGCTACTTGTTAAAGAGGGTCCAGGACACTGCCACACACAGTAGGGAGGAACCAGAGTTTGGAAGAACACTTAAGTGAGCTTTCAAAGTCTTGCCCCAAGTTCTCTTTCCTGCTGTTCAGAGGACCTGTGGAGGAGTCCTATGGTGATAGAAGAAAGCAAGAAGCCATGGAGCTCTACTTTCTTCTGAAATGTAGATATAGTATGAGGAAAGTAACTCTCCTCAATGAGCATCAATGTTCCTCTGAGTTTCTTTGTTGCTCATGGGTTCTGGAACTGTGAAATGTATTAACCATCTCTGCCCATCAGAGATGGCTTTTATATGGCTTCTCCCTTCCATTTACACTCCACGCCCACTACTGAGCCCCAGGGTAAAGAGTAAATAAATTTGGCCACAGCCTTCCACCTGGGGGTATGCTCACACAAGAGGTGACAGCCTTTACAAGGGCTGTGTGGCCAGGCCCCTCAGAGCATGCTCTGGCCATGAAGAGTAGATTTGGACTATTATATTTCAAAGTCACCAGTCCCTACTAGACCTTGTGGTGAATTTTGCTGGCTGCGTGTGCCCTCAGTGTGCAGCTGTTCATACTATATGAAAACAATGATGGTTTTAAGGAAATGCATTGACATCTCAAATGCCCTAAAGCTGATCTGCTTGAAAAAAATGCAATTTTGCCTTCATGTTCTGACTGGTCCCACTTTACATATTGTCCAAAAGACAAGATCTCCTTACTTTCCTCCTTGTGTCTATTACCTGCTGATTACCGACAGGGCATCATTCTTGAGGGGGGGCGGGTCCCATAAAAATAGAGCCAAGAAGTACTGAAAGCAATGGTGTAGCATTGCACCAGCAATGAATTCATGGCAGACCCAGTGAGTTCTCAGTCATCAAATTGAGCTCAGAGATAAGAGATGTTTGCTTACAGAGGGCAGTATAATTTAGCATATCAAAATAAACAGCATTTTGATTTTACCAACATTTCTGAGTCCATTCATTAAACAAGGTGCTTCTAGCAAAAGATGTCTTTTACAGTCATTTGATAAGACCTGGTAAAATGTTATCAGTATACTTTGCAGATATTGAGAAATTAAATGAACCTAATACTATGTTGTAAACCTCTTAGCAAATTAAGTATTTTCCAATTCATTGCTTTAGAAGAAATTGAGAAAGGAACTAATTGAGTTGTCAGCTGTGAGATGATCAAAGTAATTTTTTAAGGTATATTACTATGTGATTTTTGCCATATAACTTAGAAAGCATTCAAAGAATTGAGTGTCATTGCTATACAAAATTCTTATTTCCATCTCTGTGTTTATGTGAATGAGGTTTCTCTAAAAGCAAAAATAAGAACAGAATTGATCCTGAACACTCTCATTGTAGCTGTAAATGATATTTTTATTTGTAGTATTATAAAAGGCTTATCTATGTAATTAAAATTATATTTACAGTAAAAGATAACTTTTGTGTCTAATTATTAATTAAAACATGCCATATATTTATGTTGCTTTATCAATTTTATATTTGTAATGATAGCTCATTTTCAGAGAAAATATTATTACTTAGAGTTTTATGGCCATAGACCATAAAAGAATTTTAAATTTCAATCTGTCTCTCTATTGTTGCAAATAAATATGATAGGTGATCAATAAAAGATTTTTGAGCATAAAATATGTCCTGCAGACAGAGAACATTTAGTGAAAGTACAAGTGCAAGTTTAAAACAGAACAACACACATTTTTTGACTCAAAGAAAAGTTTATTGATGAACATTGAAAGTGCAGAATTATAAGTAGCAGTTACTGTGCTTTTAAATCCCCACTGCACAGGTATTGTATAGATATACAAATATGTACATATCCATACATATATGCTCATACACATAAAGGAGTTCTGATACATTTCTTATTTTAAAACGAAAATTTTCTCTACAAACTAAAAACTATAGTTTAAATAAACTTTTATATCCATTTACAAAGCTTGCAGAACTTACCAAACTAAAAGCAGGAATATTCATGTGATGCTAAGGTGTGGTTGTTGAGACCAGAAGGTGACCGATCCCCTTTGTTCTGTCCCAATTCTCCTTCCACCACCAGGCTTCCTGCTGCCTGGAATTCCGCCACTAGAGTTTCATTCTCCAAATGGGGATCTCCCCTACGAAAGGCTTTTGAAAATGAGGAGCAAGGAGGGTCCCTTTGAATATTAGTTTTCACAAGGAAAATAGAAAATTACTATAGAATGAGGCATACTGAGCAGAAAATTAAACAAGGGCCTCGCGATGTGACAGTGTGGCTTCTACCAATACCGTGCCCATGAAGGTAGGAAGGAAGCACTCTGCTGTTCCTAAATTATTGCATCTCCATCCTGAATGCAACTGAGCCCCAAACTCACCACATTGAACTTAGACTGGAAATGATAATAAATTATATCTGTAACAACTGGTGTGGAGAGGTGTTCATGGTCAAATTGAATAAAAAGTAAACATTTCATTAGTGTATGAGTCTATTTTTGGTAAAAATAAATCTTTACCAGCTTTCTCTATGTGAGTAAATATCTAGAAGAAAAAATAACAGGCTATTACCAAAACTTGGAGTTGATGGAGAGGGAATGGTTGGCTTGACTTTTATGATCTTTGTAAGATACACATATATTATCCACTTTGTGTTGTTCACATGTTAAAACACATCTATCTTGTTTGTGTAGTATAAAAGAACAGCACATTAAAAGCTTTAGAAAAGCACAGTCTCTCCTTATCCCTCGGTGAAGACCCTGTTAATACCACTTCCCCTCCTTCCCAGCAACCTGAATCTGCTGTTGAATGGCAGTGGCCAGGCATGAAGGAGACCCTAGTGAAAGAAACCTAGTATTGTTTCCATCCCTCCTGCTCAGGGGAGACAGGACCTCCCTAGACTCAGTGCTTTCCCCTTCACAATGAAGCTGTCCCTGGATACTCCAGGCCCTGGGCCATTTGGGCCCAGTCAAGGTGGTGTCTTTCCCAGGGTCTGCTCTGTTGTGTTCTTCCGTAACCTGTGCCCTGTCTGAGGCTCTCTGCTGCAGGCCAGGTACAAGGCCATGTAAGTCAGGAAGGGCCTTCTGGTTCCTGTGTTCTTAGAGTATCAGACTCACCCCTCCTCTTGCTCCTGGGACAGTAGGGCTGCTGCCTGTCATTGCATCACTGGTTTCCTGTGGTGGGGACACACATGATGCCCTTAGGAGGACCTGTTTTCTCCTATTTCTGTGCTCAGGTTGTCAGCTACCTAGCACACCTGCAAATGTTCTGCACCTACAGGCATATTTATTTCTGCATAAGGATTGGTGGCCTGCAGATCATACACCTAGACAAGCTAATTTCATTGCATTTGTAGCCTCCCTTGGTGGGGGAGAGTGGGTGAGATGGGCTCCCTGCTTGGTCATGACATTGTTCTTCTCTCCATGGGCAGAGGGAGGAGTACACAAAGGAACGGGGGGGACATTACTGATAAATGTCCTTCATCTCTTCCCTGAGGTCTTGAGAGGCAGCCATGACTCCCTTAAAAACTGCTGGGTTTCCAAGGTGAATTTTACAAATCTGTGTTTTAAGTTATAGTTTGTAAACTCTCGGTGGTTTAGGTACACATAGAGATTATCATCACCTGGAGCTCTGGCAGTAAATAAGTTCAAATTTTGATTAACTACAAGTTAAGTATTTGCTTTGTGGATTATCTGTGACCTATTTGAAATACTGTACTGATCCACTCTCTTTTCCCTGTGCCTCTGGCCCATTTCTCCCACACAGTGATAAATGTGTTCAAGAAATATAAACTCATTCTCATGTAAGCCTGGGGGTGGCAAGCAAATGTGCAGCAAAGATAGTCACATAATATGTCCCTAAATCAAATGGGAATGATTTTGTATCATCTGTTCTTGAGGATGATTCGTGCCTTCTTTACCATAAATGTAGGATGCTTCATCAATAATTGATTGTTTCCTATTAGTACTGTTATTTGTTTCAATTATTACTTGATGTGTTCCACTACATTTATGACATAATTTTCCAACTTTCTTTTTCTGTTTTTCTCTGTCTCACATCTCCCTGCCTCCTTCCCCATCCTCTCGTCATATCCCTCACAGGTGTACCATAGATGATCGGGTCACTCGGGTAGCCTGGCTAAATCGCAGCACAATCCTCTATGCTGGGAATGACAAGTGGTCCATAGACCCTCGTGTGATCATCCTGGTCAACACACCAACCCAGTACAGCATCATGATCCAAAACGTGGATGTGTATGACGAAGGTCCGTACACCTGCTCTGTGCAGACAGACAATCATCCCAAAACTTCTCGGGTTCACCTCATAGTGCAAGGTAAGTCACGACTGGACAGAGAGTTTGATCATCCTCTTAGTAATGAAGGGTGAGAGTGATTTAGTCAGTGTTCCACCTGTGTAGGAAGACACAAATGGTCATTTTTCCACTGTGGAATCCATGGATTGAGAACCGAATACCTTCTGAAGGCATTGAGTTCAATGCTGTCTCTAGTGCTTTTGTTTTCTTCAATAAGTTGTTGTGCGTGCACTGATTGACCTCTCTTAAGTAACTTAGCTTTCTGGAGCTAGAATAAGATATATCAAACATAGATAAATACAGAGCTATACGAAGTGCTTTTTAATGATATTTTGGGGTTTTGCGTTATTAAAAAAGGAGCTAATACTGATGTCCAAGCATGTGCCTTGACTACTTTTTCACATAGTTGCTGGCTGGTCATGCATGTTCTGGATAGGGCTCTGCATGCTGGTCAGTTGGGTACCCCTGCAGTTGTATTCAGTACCACACTAGAGGCTGGAGTTGCGAGAACTGTCAGTCCTAACAACATCTCCAGTCACTGCTGAAAATAAATTCACATAATTAAAAAGGAGTTGAAGGGCAGGGGGAGAATGGCTTCACACCTTGTTTTATCCTCTTAAAAATCTGAATCAGTATAGCGAGGGCATAGTATCCATGTGAGTTTTAAAAAGTAGTTTTTAATTTAAATTACACTTTTTAGCTAAAAAGCATAGGTAAAGAAATGTCAGAATCCCAGGTTACTGATATTAAATATCGAGAATTACAAACCTATGCAAATAGCAGTTCTGAGAATATGAGAACCATTTTAAGACAAGGAAGCAATCCAAATGAACTTATTTTGGACTGATCCAACTGCCATAGCTATATAAAGCATTTTCTGTAGAATATCATCTCAAGATGGGGATGAAGTTCCAAGCAGATGAGTTCTGACCACAGAGATGCATGCTTCCTCTGTCAGATGAGAGGATGGCGGACCTTTCCCACAGCTTCTTGCCCTAATTTCTTGGGGACACACAGTGAGTTTCCAGAAAGGGTCCCTGCATGGGATTTATCTCTAGCAACTTCCTTTTATCTGATTCCATCTGCCATGGAATCCACACACTTTTTTTTTTAGATTAGGAAATGTGTATGCCACCCTCGCTTAGCTAAGAGATTTCTTCATCTCTGCTTTTTAAAAAATATGATGCTACTCATTTCCGCTGGAGAAAGGTTGATTAGGGGTTACCATCTATTCATGCTCAGTACTTGCACAATTCAGGATCCATTCTTCCCTTTGGCTGGAGCAGCTCTTTACTAATGCAGCATCCGTACCTACTCTGTAGGCCATTAGCAATGCATATGTTGGTCCAGAGATGTGTCTAATGCAACTTCTGTTTCCCAGCTGTCTCTGGGACCTCCATGTTGCTTACAGCTTGGCTTCCATCCAGCCTTTGAGCCCTTCTCTCACTCCCACGTGCTTCCAGATGCTCACAGGGGCCACCATGTGGCACATCTAGAGATGCTGCTGATTCCCATTCTCCATACACACCCTGCCCGGGACTTTCGTGATTGTCACTCTTTGACGGAGATGAAGATGATGGTCATATCCAATTTTTCTTTTCAAAGGATGGTGGAGGTACCCAGTCAGATCAGTCATTGGATACAGCTGTATATCAGCTGGAAGTGTCTGGGGGTGTAGAATACAAGGGCTTGGGAGTTCACACTGCCCCAGCTACCACCTGGTCTTAGTTCCAGAGGAGCTGAAATTCTCAGCAATGGAAATGACACCTCAGTGGCACCTCCATGGCCTTGACAGCAATAATATCTGCACATTCTGGAGATGTGGCAATGAAATAAAAAATAACTGTCAGGTCCTGCACAGAAACAGCCTCAAACAGAGTGAGGTTATCACCCTTCAAGGAGTATGACCAATTGTGTAAGTCAAAGTCAATGAAGGCCATAAAGAGCTTGTTGTGCAGGGCTTCCGAGATGATGCCATTCATGATGTTATTTGAGCCATTCCTTGGGCAGGATGTGGAAACCTAGGATGTCCTCCTCCCAGCCTCGGGTCAGGAAGAGTCATAGGATGGGTGTCATTCAGACCGGCAGGATTAAGAGAAGCTCATGGTCTCCACATTCCCAATGCAGCCTTCAGTGTCTCTGGCCATCTGAGGGGACCTGTGCAATCCAAGAGCAAATCATCAGGTGTGTGGAGGCAAGAGAGGAGACCCTGGCCCTGAAACTCTGTCTGGGTAGGTGACCCTTTCCATCTACAGAGAAGCAGCTCAGGGAGCTGCATCCCCTCCCTCTTAGCTGACAATGCAGCAATGTATTCTTCCTTTGGAAACCAATTGAATTACCAGCGAGTGCACACAGAGACCCCAGCTCTCGGTGAGAAAGAGGACCAAGGGCTCTCTTGCTTCCCAGTAGCCATCAGCTTTTGTCCAGTCTATAGATTAATTTTTCAGACTTAGTGTTAGTTCAGGTTAGATAAAGATAATGAAAGTTTCCTAATCCTCTTAAAGAAGATTTATCTGACTGAGTAGAAAGCCTTTGGAATACAATAAGGCATGTATAAAACTGAGGCCTAATCTTGCCTTTAATTTCAAACTGCTGATGGGTATTGATTTTGCAATGAGAAAAACTGAAAAATTTCCGTGCTTGCAACTTGTCTGTTTAAAAAAGTAAGTGTTTATTTATCTTCTGTCCATTTGGGAATGTGAATACCTCATTACTTCCACCAATCAGGTGCCATTAGCCGGAGAGAGACAAGTCCCCTGGGGCTCCCAGCTTTGCTGTTTCCGGCAGTGTGAAGAATTGAGAGGCTCTGTGTCACTAACCTCAGCCCCTGTCCTTTACTGTTGTGTAAGGCAGCCTCTGCCATATCTCTGATGAGACTAATTGCCAAGTCCATCTCTTTGCAAAAAGAAGCTGCCTTCATTAAAATATGATCACTGAAACCAGAGGTACATCTCAGCTACTGAGGGGATCGCTTCAAGTCACCATGTACGTGTGAGGAATAAACTGACTAGACACTGTACCCAGGTTTTAAGGAAACCTCAGAGCAGGGGCAGTTGATGTTGTGGGGTTGTGTAGTCAGGTTAGGAAATCCATCCGGCAGTCCTGTGGAGGGTGAGCTGAAGTGGAGACAAACCAGAGGAACAACTCACTGACGGCGTATGACAATAGGAGACTGTGAGTTTGTAGAAACAAATGGAGGAAGGCCTAAGAGATGTTGTCTGCTGTGGTTTGTGTATAAATTGTGCCCCAAAGTCTCATCTGTTCAGAGGTGGAGTTTTTGGAAAGTGACCAGACCATGATTTATTTTCTTTTTGTATTAATTAATTTATTTTTTATTAGTTACATGTTTGCCACATATAATGACCAGATTTATCATGGGGGATTTGTACTGGCACACAAAAGAAGGCTCTAATTTCAGTAGTGGATTAATCCATTGATGAATTCAAAATTTGATGGCATTTGTGGAAGTGAGGCAAACTCGGGTGGTGTGGCCTAGTTGATGGCAGTGGTCATGATGGCATAACTTTGAGAGCTATAACTTGTCCCTGACCCCTTTCTCTGCTGCTCTTCCCCTCTCTGCTTTCTGGCTACCACGAGGTGATCAGGTTTCCTTTGCCATGCTCTTCTTTGATGTTTCTGCCTCCCCACAGGCCTAAACCCAGCTGACCTTGGACTGCAACCTTTGAAATCCAGACCCAAATGAAATTTCTTCCTTTAAGTTGTTTTCACCAGGTATTTTGTCACAATAACGAAAATGAATGCATTACTCAAGGGAAATGGAAAGTACTAATCCCAATGCATTGAAAGAGGAAGAATTAAATGTATCACCCATGTTTTTGAGTCTGGGAAACTATTGGTGGCTAAGGTAGCTGGAGAGGTAGGGTACTATAACACTTGGAAAGAACAGCTTTCAGCTTACCAGGTTTAGGAATAAAGAAAACATAAACATCAAGTAGATATTGTAAAAAAAGTGAGCAGGTGTAACTGAACACCAGAAAGTGTGTTTGACAATCTATGTGAATTTACCAGCTTGGGAGTAGGAAAGTTTCTTAGGCTAGGTATTCCTTGAGAATAGCAAGAATTATACTGTGTTTTTCTCAATCTTCAGCACTTAGCACACTATCTGAGGCATTGTCGGCACTCAACAGATGTTTCTTTGTAAAATGAGCAGAAGAACAGATTGATGCAGCAACTGAAACCTGAAACAGCATGAGTGTGATGATCACAAAGCCCCTGCAGGTAAACAGGTGGGAACGAGCCGTCCCATGACTTGGCATGGACAGCTCCAGTGAGTAAGTGGCAGAGTTGAGTGTTGAACCTTGGCCACTTGCTTGACTTCAAGATCAGTGTCTTCCAAACATATTACAATGTCTCCACTGCCAACCATTTCTAGTTATTTCTCTGCACCAGACTATTGGGAAACACCCAGGTTTCTTATAGATTATTTTATTTAACTTATTTCCTTTTTTTTCGTGCTGCGGATATCACATTGTACCAGAAGAAATTAAAGACAAACTCAAGAAGCTACCATAAATGGTGGAGAGAGAGGCAGAAAAGGTGATAATTAATTTTGTAGTAGCGCATCCCTTCAGGGAGACACATTTTAAATGTTACCGCTTTATCCTATGTAAGGACTAGAAGCTCTCGCCCCTTTGAGGGCCCAGGATCTAATTTTCATTCCACTCATCACTAACTCTTCATCCTACTGAAACTACTCAGAGATCTCTGTGGTGCTAGGGTTGGTGTTTATCAGGGACAGATAGAATAGGAAGAGCTGGCCTATTTTTGTTCCTCGAATGTTGATATTCTACACTTGCATTCTGAGCTAGCTTAGAAGTCTGTTTTACTACAAGGTACTTCATGAAATGGAAGAACCCTTTTTTATGCACAGGGTTAACAATGATGAATTGTGTTAAATTTTCCCATAAGAAACTCCACAGAACACTTATGCAATATCTCTGTACACAAAAGACTGATTTATTTTATTCTGGAATTAGTTCGGGGGGCACTGGTTGTTACACAGATTCTGTTTAGTATGTAAAGATCAATTTCCCAAGCAGTCTAGTCCTGGATTATACTGAACACTAGCTAAAACTGAATACCAGGCACTAAAATTAAATGAATATAATTTCAGTTGATGTTTACATCTACCCTACAAAATACACACCATATTCATGTTTTACAAATAAGGAAACTGAGGCTTAGAAAGATTGAAAACATCCAGAGATGATGGAAATGCTAGGAGCTTTACATTTCTTTCACTATGCAATTCCTTGGGTTAAGCTTTTGTCACTACAAAAAAAAAGCTATCAAAATACAAACAGTCAGTGAGACACTTACATGCATTATCTCTTCATTATTCTTCACAACAGCCCTGGAAGACAGAGCAGAAAGTCACCACTTTACAAGACAAGAAATTGAGGGTAGGGAGTTGGAAGTGATTTGAAGGAGTTCCACTGGTTAAGAAGCGGCCAAGCACCTCTTAAGGCATCTGTTTCCCTCTGTGTCCTGCAGTACTGTGCTTCCTGAGCCAGCCATACTGGAAACTGGGAGATAAATTAACGCAGGTGATTGCTGCCATACAGGAGACAAACACAGAAGAGGAGGGAGGGTACCAAGGCTACGGCTGTGGGTGGGACCAGGGCCTCTGGGGAGGTTTGCAGTGGGAGTGTTTACAGAAGAGAGGAGGAGGCAGGGCCTCAGCACATTCTGGACTATTTTAAAGTCTTCCTTTTAACAAATCTCTTTTTTTTTCCTGTGATTTCCCTCCTTCCAAATATTACATAGTCATTTAAATTAACATGTATAATTATGAGCTTAAAGATAACTCAGCAGTCAACCTGAAATAAATTTAATTTATTCAGCCTTTATTTTAATTATAATCACACTTGTTCTTCACAGAGGAAGATGGAAGAGTGAAAAAGAACAAGTCTGGGCATGAGAAAACTCACTCCGAGGGCTGTGCTCTGCTCTTGAACCTCATAGGCTTCTGTCTTCAGAACCTTCCCCTCCTGGGGGTCTTACCCTGGGGTACAGAACAGAATTCAATGGAACTTATTTCCTTTATGCGTACATATGAATACTGTAATTTGTATTATATATAGTATATATATATATATATATATATACACACACATATATATTTTCATCTGGAAATATGATTCTAAAAAGGGTTTTCTAAACTGCAAATTTCGTATGTGTACAAATACAGTACACAAGCAAAAGGATCCATAGTGCAAAATAAATATGAGAATTGAGAATTTCTTTGGGCTTCATTTCCAAGGTTTTGAAATGGAAGGTTGCAATGTTGGTATGGCAGTCCTTTCTACTTATTCTATCTTATAATGACTTTTAAACATAAATTCTCTGCCTGAGTTTTTGTATAACTGGGATTCTCTGCACACTATCTTTTATTCCTTTACCCAAGGATGGGATTATAGACAGCTAAGTTAGGTAGAAATATTCTAGGCAGTCAGATAGGGCTAGTCCCTTGAAAAAGTCAGTGCAGAGCATAAGAACACATTACTACTGTGGGAGGAGGTGGATTTCTTGAAGGCCAGGGCTCAAGACAAAAATGAAATGACTAGCCCTACTTCCCCTGGGTTAAAAAATAAAGATTGATATTCTAAATGGGCATTAATCACTAGGTGGGGACCAAGACCCTGACCCATCCCTTCCTTAATGGTTGACCATAGTTTTATCCCACCTTATCCCCACCTGATGATTTTATACCCATCTCATGATTTTGTTCTATAAAACTTTGAGAAGTGGAGTGGTCAGGCAACCCATTTTCTGGGTTCCTTTCTGTCTGTCTTAAACAGAAGATATCTATCTCTCAATAAATATTTCCTACTCTTTTAACTTCCGTTGTTCCTAGAATCATTCTTTGATTTTAGAGAATATGAACTCATTGTAGTGGACATCTAACAGGTTGGGAGTGATAATATTTCCCTTATATCATCCCTGTATCAATGAGAAACATTGCTCCTAATCTTTTACTTATATTTTCTTTTGTCCTTAGGATTGAGACCCTCTTGCTAACATTACTAGATAGTAGTAATTCTGAGTATGATCCCAGTTGCTCTCTAACATTTGTAATCTACACAATCCATATCAAACTGTTTTACTTGTGTGTGTGTGTCTGTGTGTGTGTGTTTGTGTTTAGCTATGTTCCCTACCTATTTATCCATCCATTCATTACTGAAGCGTTATGGTAACTGAGGAGGTAACTGTAACATAGAAAGAATCAAAGATATCATTGCCTTCAGAATAACCTCTGCACACAGTAAAAGAAGGTTTTGTTTGTTTGTTTGTGGTTTTTTTTTTTTTTGGTACCAGAGATCAAACTCAGGACCTTGCGCTTGCCAGGCAGGTGGCAGAACCACTGAGATAAATCCCCAGCCCAAAAGAAGGTATTTTGAGAATCTTCATTTGTGAAGAAAGTGTCCCCCTTCAAACTCCCTTGAGGCCTGATGCCTCCTTCCTGCCTCAGGGGTAGAATGAGGCCCACACATATATTTCCCAGGCAGTCCTCTATCTGTGTTCTCAGATTGTGCCACTCATCTTGTAGTGTAACTAGAACAGAATTGATGTTCATTACCATCCAGTCTCCTAGATTGTGAGACCTTCCATAATATGGTGTACAATTAGAGACAACATGGTCCAACCATGTTTATAAAAAAATGCTTTCTCCTTTTATCAGGCCTCTTCTCCCCTTATTGTGAGGAGAAATAGGGTACTTTGTTCTGCTCTGTTTAGGAGTGAAGACTATAACACATACACACATTCACATTTGCACACACCCTTACACGCATTCACACACTCCCACATACAATTTTCACAGGCTTCATGACTGTTTCTTCTGTACCCTCTGCAATTCTATTCTACCATCCACTCAGTATGTAGGTTCAGCCTCCATCTAGAAGAGGGGCAGAGACACACTCAATTCTCTCATAACAGTTCAGAGTTTAGTAATTGTAAAAATTGAAGGAATTGGTATTTTCAAAGGTGATTGAGACCAGAACAAATTGCCACTGCATGAACTCCTTGTCAGGGCTCAAGATGTGTTGAGTCTGTGTGCCAAGGGGGGAGCCTTTCTATGCGAGGGTCCTGGATTGGAAAGTGGGTGAGAGAGTTTTCCACAGGGTACAAGAAGGTGGTGCCAGTCTTGGCACCTTTGGTGTTATACACAGAAGCAAGAGCCAGGAGGAGAGGTGGCAGGGCCTCAGCTTGTCATCTGTCTTATTTGCAATAGAATTAAATAAACAGAACAGTCATAATAAAGCCTGTTCTCCCAATCATCACTGATGTGGAGATGAAGAAAATGAAATGCCTGTTATGTTCTGCTCAATTTACATGGTGATCTCAGCTTCCTTCCTAAGAAGTCAGTCTGCCAATAGCTCCAGTAAATAACAAAGATGCTTGCTAATGCATTCCTGCTGCAGGGAGCACAGAGCAAGCATATCTCAGAGGGAAGGTAATTAGTAAACGTCCATAAATTCTCTCACAGACCAAAGTTCACCATGATCCTCCTAGAGTCATATTATTCCATATGTAGTGTATCACCATACCTTATACTCCCACAGTCCCTACATTTAGTTAACCATAGTTGAGCATCAGGAATACTGAATCCGGAGTAGTAATATTTTCATACAGGTAGTAAATGTACACATATTTGAAGAATCCAACTTGCCTTCTCTAACCTTGTTTTGAAGTCTTATGTTGACCACAATAACTATTTATTATACTTGTTCCAATTTTGGATTCTCCCAAAGATCAAAAAGCCTTTATTACTTTTTTCACTGATAATTCTTCTCTAGAGGTATAAAAATTGAAAAGTAGTAAAAATGAAGTACAGGTAAAATTATCACAAGGAAAACATTCGAGGATTCGTTTTCTTCGTAATTACAAACCCTGGCTCTCATTCACCAAGTAACCTCTCTAGCAGTCACTTTAAAGACATGACCCAATTCTGTTTTCCAGTGAAGCTCAGGAGGTAGGATTTACTTTCTTAGTTTTTTGAATGAAGAAACTGAGGTTTAGAAAGGCCAAGGAAGTTGTTGTAGGCACTAGCTGGGAAGTGGGGGTGAGACTTGGGCTCAGCTCACAGCTGAAAGGCCCTCTTCACTGGCATTTGTCCTGATCTCATACCTTCCCCCACAGGCAAGTCAGATGGATGTGCCAGTTCACTCCTTGTCCAACACCTCTGCAGGCAAGATCTCCAACCAGAGGAGCAGTTTTCTCTTTTTCCTCTATTTCATTATTGTTGTAATTATAACTTCCTCCTTAGAGTTAATAGTAGCTCTCAATCTGCATTCCCAGTTCTCGGCTTTTTACCCTAATCTCAATCTGTTATTTCTGACTCTGGCCTGAGCTCTTAAATTTAGGTGTTCTAAAGTCCTCCTACTGAACTTAGCTTCTTTAATCCAAAATCTGCTCTTCCTCTTCTCATTCACAATCCTGTTCATGGCAACAGAAAGCTGAGGTAGAGCCTGGCCTGAAGCTGCAATTCTCTGTTTTGCTTCCCTGTAAAAGCAGTGGTCATGTCCCAAGAAGTCACTGTCTTCCTCTTTGTTCCCCAAACCACCACCATCCTAGAGCAGAATCTAATTCCCCACTGACTTTCCACTGTTACTTCCTAAGGGACACCCAATCCTTGATCTCTCTCCTTATTAATTTTATTTATTTATTTATTTTTAAATTTTTATTTTATTAGTACATTTTAAGTATACAATACAATGACATTCATCATTAGAAATTTGCACCTTTACATAATCATTCTTGGTTCTTATTTTGCCCCCTTCCCCTGCCCTCCCTTCAACCCCTCCATCCCTCCCTATTTACAAAGACTTTGTTTCCATTTTTTCATTTTCTCATATTAATTCCCATTCCCTTTTTCCTTTCCCCTACCCCTCCCACTTCTCCTTTCCCTTTGCCCCTTTTCTTCCTATTTCACATTATCTATTATACCTTTTAGTCCTTACTTACACTCAGTTTCTCCCACCAGAGAAACTATTCGGTATTTATATATGTGTGTCCTATTTATTTCACTTAAAGAGTATGACCTCAATGTGCATCCATTTAGCTATGAATGTCTCAAATTTCTCTTTTTTTTAAGGCTGAGTAGTATTCTATTTTATAAAAAACAAAACAAAACACATTTTCTTTATCCAGTATCCAGTTGATGGGCACTTGGGCTGCTTCCAAGTTTTAGCTATTATACATTGTGCTGCTATAAACATGAGTGCACATATACCACTGTGGTATTAATTCTTTGGGGAAGATACCCAGCAGCGGAATAGCTGGGTCAAATGGGAC
>NW_004624812.1:7035082-7095870 GCF_000247695.1 Heterocephalus glaber | reverse complement strand
ATATATATATTATGGACAAGACTTTTAAGCAAAAGAATGTTTATGACCCACTCACATATTTCTTCGGCTGTAACTTCCTGACCAGCTGGAGCATACAATCAGCTATGTACGCAGGAAGAGTGGATTAGGGTTCTGATGAATAGCCTGTCTCTTTCATGCTAAATAAACACCACTCATTCTTCACGTGTATTTTTCAAATATGTCCACTTTGCTCCCCCTCACTATCAAACAATCTAGTATAGGATGCCACTGTCACTCATGGAATAACTACACAAACTAACTTATTTTTCCACATCTGTCTTTAATTTTTTTACATTTTATTAAAATATGTATAATGTAAATTTTGCTATTTTAACCATTTTCAAGTACACATTTCTGGGGCCTGAAGTACATGGAAGAGATTGTGCATCCATCTCCATCTTCATATCCTAAACTATCCCATCATCTCAAACTCAGCCTTGGTTAAGCACTGACTTCTCACTTTTTTCCCCCCAATCCCCTGGGAACCAGGGCAAATCTCCCCTTGACCTTCTTCAAATGCCTCTACAGACAGAATGGTCTCCAATAAAATGGCTCATGATTTAATCATTGCACACACTTCCACGCATGTGTTCATGCTCATGCAAATGTGTAGAAACAGATTGCTTCTGGTAAAATCATGACAGTCCCACTGTGGACTTTACTCCATGGAGCTCTGACCCAAGCAACCTCTCTAGCCTGATGTAAAGGCACCACACACAGCATATCCTGCACTCCCCCAGCCAATGAGTTATTTTCCCAGCACTTTCTCCAGCTCCCTTCTACTTCAAGATTTGTACTTTTGCCATTTCCTCCTTAAATATTCATCCTTCCCACTCACCTTGTTGACTCTTACTATCTTTGGGATCTCATCTCCCCTGTCACTGCCTTAGCAATGTCTCCTTTACATTTCCCAAGTACACAAAACCTCCCATTGTACAATTGTATACCATTCCCTTGTCTTCTCAGAGGAATTGTCCTAGTATCAGCTCTGTCTTCCTAGTCTTGCAAATATATCTCTTCCTATTAGACCTCAAGTTCCATAAGGGTAGGGACTGTGATGTTTATGTTCACTGTGCTATTCCTAGTAACAAACATAGGCCTAGTGTTTAATAGGCACTTGGTGAATAAATTGTGAGTAAGAAGACAGATGCTGACAACACCAAGAAGCATTGATCAGGTCAGAGAGAAAATGGAAGAAAGAGCATGAAAACATTGGTAAAATGGTCTTAGTCCAAGAGGAGGATGCTCTCCTTTGAGGGAAACAGCATAATCAAGTCACTAATTTATTATATATTCATTGGACGTCAAATCCCCTTAGCATGTCACTATTTTTTTAGCATGTCACTTTAAAAAGGGTCTTACTAATAATGGTATGATAGGATACCACTGAAAAAACAGTGTCTTAATTTGAGAACATGCTTTCTTTGAATAGAAAGGGAAGAAAAACCAATATTGTTCAATGGTGACCACAGAGTAAACAATTTTATAAGATAGATGTTGTTAATAAGGTCCTCTTAGTGGAATATCTCTGACACATCTACTACATCCTGGGGCATAAGCCTGAGTCTGAGCTTGAGCCACAAAGTAATGAACTGAAACTTAAAGATATAAAAGCCCAGACTAGAACACATTTCTAGTAAGTTTGTTTTGTTAGCTGGTCTCGGTTCTAGTATCCAATTAACACACTTGCGCTCCTCTAGAAATTGAACATATTGGTAATATTAATCAAGTTTATTTAGAATCTTAAAAAAATGTTTTAACCATGCACTCTTAGTTCTGGGTTCTTAGAAAACAGTTCTTGTGAGAGCAATTAAATGTTGATTCTAAATTTTAGGGGTGAAATCCCAGCATACAGAAGAGAGTGGGGAGGAGGGGAATGGGAAACAATACAAAGTGACATCTCAGCAGCGCTGGCCACAGAGCAGGAGAGATAAACGGGCCATTTGGCAAGTGATTCTGCTCAGCCATAGAGAAAGCCTCCGCCCAGCCTCTAGAGAGAGTGTGCCCCTTGAGACCATCCATTTTCTGGAAGACTAGAGAACAAGTGTGTTGACCCAGGGCTTTCCTCATCGCAGTCCATCTTCCCTTGGTACAGGTGTATCTGTAAGGAGTGAACTCTTCAGATTTCAGGATTCCCATAGGTGGCCCCTGCCACAACACTCAGGAAGGCAGATCCCATGTCCTAAAGGGCTGCGTTTCATCTGAGGTTGGACCTGGCAGAGGCTCAAGAGTTGCTGGGATCAGCCAGACAGCTGAGATGGTGGAGCCCCAGGCTCATCATGGAGCTCGGTGGCCCCAGCAGCAGAGGAGGCTAAGCAAACAGCCCATGGTTTAGGAGTCAAGGAAGCCAAAAGAATCTGAAGATCCACTTTAAATTATGTGTGGTACATTGCACTTTGAGAAGACTGGCATATTTAATATAGTAAGCTTTTAAATTCTAACCTCCTCTCTTAACTACCAGATGGCTAAAATGTAAAAGGACTGACAACACTGTCTTGGTGAGAATGCAAGAATGTGCATCAACAGAAACATTCAAACACTGCTGCTGGGAGTTGGCTCAACTATGTCAAAAAACTGCTTCACAATTTCTATGAAACCTAAACATACACCTGATTGGTATCTCCAAATTCAACTTCAGTTTGATATCTCCAAATTCAACTTCTAGTTACTTTCCAATACAAATTAGTGTATGTATGTATCAGAAGACATAAATAAAATTGTTCATAGTAGCTTTATTTAAAATAGACCCAAACAAGAAATAGATCCAATGTCCATCATAACAAAATGAACAAATTAGTTCTAGAATATATACAATGAAAAGCTACCTGGAAATAAAATAGAAACACACTATTAACACACAACATCATGGAGGAATATCCCAGATTGAGTGAGAGAATCCAGACATAAAGAATATCTATTAATTTACGTGAAGTTCAAGAGGATCATATCAGTGATAATCTTACCCTGAGATGTTAAGTGGCAAAGAGCATAACAGAACCTTTTAGGATGATGGAATGTTTATATCTTGACCTGTATGGTGGTTGCATGAGTTAACAACCATATGAACATTCATCTTGCATATTTAAAATCTGTGTCTTTTTCCAAAGGGAAATAATTTCTCAATAACACACACACACACATACACACACACGTGCGCACACACACACACTTGCCTTCCTGAGATTTTATGAAATCAATCTCAAGCTTGTCATGGAAACATATTAGTAAGGGAACCAAAGAACCCAAACCAACAGCTTTAGGATTTTTACACTGAACCCTTCAATTTTGGAGTCATGGAATATAGTTTCCATCCAGGGTATCTTGTAGACTCTATAAGAAAAATACCAATTTCCAATTACTAGACAAGAGATACTTCACTGTCTCCTTTCATCTCTAAGCCTTGACAGCTACAACTAAAATAATTGATTATTAAACAGAGAACAAATATTTAAGGCAAACAGAAGCTGCCAATGGATCCAATATATTGCTAAAAATTTACTTTTTGCTCCAAGAAGAATGATGAGAGGAAAAAATTTAAGGCACTAAGCAGACACAGAATGGTAGCAAAGTTTTTTAGTCCAGAAGATCAAAATTCAAATCCATCACATGACAAGACGAAAATCTCAGGGAAAATAACAATGAATAGAGGAGAAAGGCATCCTAAAAAGAGGAGTTAGACAACAAAGTCAACTAAAGAAAGAGGACCTCTTACAAAGAAGCCCAACATGAAAGGAGGAGAGATGAGTGTGGGAATCTACTAAAAGGCCGCGGAGGATGTGAAATGCACAAAAAGAGCAACATGAGATGAAAAATAAAAATTAAAAAGAAGGGGTGAAATGGCAGAGAAAAAAGAACTAACCAGTTGCTGTGAGGGAAAACATGGCTTTGCTCGAAACTTGATATGTGCTCCCAGTAGCAGAAGGCCAGTGTCATTCACTGTTAGTTTCACCCAGCCTGTCCTGGCAGTGCAGACCCAGGTCAAGTCCCCAGCAGAGGAGGTACCCAGGGACCAGGAAACCTGGAAAGTGTTTCCTGCATTCCATGATCCTAGGATGGAATAGTAGGATTCTAGGAAAAGAATTTATACTACTGGCAGTTCACTTTTTTCTGGAGGTCCTGGTGTCCCTAGTGTCCCTTCTGTGGATCCTGGTGCAGTGCAGGGTTCTGATCTAATTGAGGGTGGGTGTGTATCTTCCTGCAGTGGAAGGAGTCAGGGTTTGGAGTCAGAAACCTGGATGTGCTATCTAGTCTTTCTTCTGGTACACCCCAGGTAACTCATTTTATGTTTCAACTTCATCACCTTTAACCTGGAAATAACACTTATATTGGAAGTCATTTAGTGAGATAATGCAGAAGGATGTTTCATCCAACATTAAGCACTATATAAATTTTCATGATTATTACTACCAGTTTTGGTTATTGTAGATAATTGGAGCCTCAAATCAGTTGCTAATAAAATAAAACAAGAAAAGCACAGACGTTCTGCATGGGTGTCTTGGGCTTAATGTTTGCTTCACTAATGAAAAGGTCGGCATCTGTCTCTGAGTGGGGAAACCTCGGAGACAGTGTGCATAAACCAAAGTTTATTGAGAAGTGTGACTACCCATGAAAAATGAAACAGTCTGGGCTCTAAGCTTTGTTTCTCCTGAAAATTTTAAATAGCTCATTCATTGCCCATAGTGAAGCCTATCTGGTGCATTTTGGAGAATTGAAATGTTAAAAACAACAACAAGACAGAGTTGATTAATTACTACAAAAGCGTTTTTTTTTTAAAGTACAAAGTTGTTGTCCTATTATATTTCTGAAAAAAAATGAGCATTTTATTGCTTCTACAAATTGTTCCCTGGAAAGTACTTTCATTTTCTAATTGTTCATAAATTTCCTGACAGGTGGTTACACAGTAGGTATAACATCGTTATTTTTATTTTATTATATACACTGCTTTAACGAGAAAATCTGGACGGGCTGGGTGTCATATATCATCTGATGTAGCCTGAAAATGTATAGGGGGGAGGCACAACCCTGGTTGTTACTCCCTCAAGCATTCACAGAGCAGTCTGGACAACTATGCTCTGTTGGAATACATTAAGACAATGACTGTAAGAATAGGTCACTTTTACAGGGTTACTCTTTTGCTTAAAAATAAGATTCAGGTATAGCTATCACGTTCGCTTTAAGATTTGTCACTTTCATTAGTAGGCATGGGAAACTTTGCACTTACACTTTGCATATTTGCTGACCACTAGTGGCCATTTCTAATGTTTATTGGAGGACCGCTTGTTGGATTGTTTTTTTTTCAGACTCTTCACTCTGGAGTTTAGACCTTTAACTCTAGGAATTGCTTAAGCATTTCTTAGCCTAACTGCAGTACCTAAGATTTTTGGCTAGATCATATCAGGTACTCAAGAAATATATGCATTTTATAGGCTAACTGTTATTCATCACTTATTTGCAAGGATTAATATATTGATTCATAAAACCATCCTGCAGTGAAAATAATAACCATACAATTTACATAAAGGCAGTTGCAGTAGAAAGAGTTCCGCAACCAGGTTCAAGTGTACACTTTATATCTCCATAGATTCTGAAGCTGTATGCCACTCTTTCTTTCTAGAAATTTTCTTTTTCTTGTCTCACCAGGCACCAACATTGTCAGTGAGCTTCTGCCCTCCTCCTCAATCTCTTTCAGTGATGCCTTTCCTCTACACAACTGTGGATGGCTGGTCTCTCCAGAGTCCTCCCAGCCCTCTTCAGCTCGCTGTACACACTGCTCCACACAGATCCTACCTTCCAAGATATAGTCGTGATGCTACAGTGCAAAGCTTCTGTTGGCCTCCTAAGCCGTTTTCTGCTTAGGACACACCTGAGTGTCCCATGGGTGACCCTAACTCACATGTCCAAGGTGAATTTCTTACCTCTTCCAACACATTTTATTCTTTCTTTTCTGTTCTCTATTATTAAATATGGTACCATTAGGGTTGGCAAGTTTAGTAACAAAAACAACAACGAAACCAGGACACATGGTTTAGTTTGAATTTCAGATAAACATCAAGTCATTTCTTAGTATAAGTATGTTTCACTCAACAGTTACATCCAAATTTAACTAGATACTCTATATTTTATTTGGTAACCATATCTACTACTACACAGTCACCAAAGCCGGAGGAAGGGAGTCAACTTTGACACTTCCCTCTTTCTTACTCTTCCAAGAACATGCTCAGGTCTATTATTTTTAATGATCGGAATACGCTCCTTTACATTCAAACTGGACACTTTAACAAAGTTCTTGCCACTCTTGCCTGGATTCCCCCTGGTACCTCCTCCTTTTGTTGGTTTGTTTTTGCACCTGTCTCACCTCTCTTCCATCTGTGCCCACAAGACAGGCACACTGACCTTTGCATCTCAACATAAGTAATGTGGGCAGTAACCAGTGAAGGGGTACTGGAATAGGATTTACAGAGTAGTGCCATGCTTCTGGCATGTGAGCAGTATCTTTCACAATTCCTCATTGTGCTGGGTGTTAGGACCCTCCCAAGCCCAGTCTGTTTTGAAATGCCCTCCCATAGCCATTAGAGCCAGGGGCTCTTTTCCACACATATTGGCCGCATCTGTGCTTGTTATGTTGTATTTTATTTGTATGATAAAATGTCTGCCTCCATTGAAATGTTCAAGAAACACTCATTGAACTTGTGCTGTGAGTAAAGCTCCAGGCCATATGTAGTAGGAGTGTACTTGATATAAATAAAACAAATAGCCATTAATGGATAAAGCACCTCAGGTATCATAATAGATGTATGAACAGAGCACAACGGGGCTAAGAGGAGGAAATTGTCATGGCTCCTTAGGGACAGCTGGAAACATCTTACAGAAGAATTGAAACTGAACAGATTCTGGGAGGATGATTAGGAACAAGCACAACTAGTGAGGGAGACCAGGCATTGGTGTGTATGCCTGCAGAGCAACACAGACTGTTCAGGATTCTCAGAGGAGCTCAGAAGGCTGGAATACAGAGGAGAGATAAAGCCAGACAAAAAGGAAAAAAAGTAAGACACAGTGAGGAATTAAAAGCAAAGATAAGACATTTCAAGACCACGGAAAGACTGTAGGCTGGGAGAAAAATATGATTAATGTGACTAGATTTTCATTTTAAAAATATGTCTTATCATGAATGCAGAGAAGGTATACAAAAATACGTGAAAGAGTTGGTAAAAAAAAAATCAGTTTATCTGTATGACTAGGTTTTCCTGTTGGATGTAGTGATCAAATAAGGGCATCTTGAAGTGGCCTAAATAAATGACTCTGCCCTAACAAACAGGAGTGGGGCTTGGATTCAAACTTTTGTTTGTTGCAATTTGGTATAAGATGGAAATATAAAAATGTAGTCACTAATCAAGCTGCCTGAGTTTTAGATTATGTAGCTTTTCAGATTTATTCTTTTGCTGAAAATATCTCTTATCTACAACATTTTAAAGAGAAGATTCTAAATTTATATATATATAACTTTTAAAAACGACCTTTTTATGATATATTCAAATGATGAAACATCACACCTGCCAACACTGAAAGACTATAAATAGAAAGTGAAATATAGGTCTAGAGAGAAAAATAAGCAGATCCATTATATGTCTATTGCAATTAGGAGAATATTTTGGTTGCAGACTAGAGGGAAATGATCATTAAATTGCTTCAGAAACTTATGAACAGAAGATACAAGATAGATAATGGCCAAAAAAATCCGTATATCTATTGAAAGAATTATTATGGAGGTGATGTGAATTATCTAATAGCTCTAACATCTTAAATGAATTGGTTGGATTTGCCAACCAGTAGGTAAACTGTAAAGTGCTCTCTAAGGGTAAAAAGGAAGAAGAACTGCAGCAATCTTTACCGAGAGAACATGTTGAATGGGTGCTACAGTTGTGCTTCCTGGTACTGAATAGACACATTCCAGATGCATTGAGCACCTCTGATCCACAGCACCATCTGTCAAACCACGGAGATGCAGCCAAGTGCAAGGGCTGTTCTCTGCCCTGCACTCTGGTGCTGGAGACAGACATAGAGGTAAATGATTGAGAGCAAATCCTGAAGCGCAGTTGTGTTCAAGCAAAGCCCTGTGGCTTTGTGGATAACCAGTCACTGCCTGGCATAGTCACGGAGCCCTTTAATGAGCTGAGTTTCAGATCATGAATAGATGATCTCCACCTGGATAAGGCCTGGGACAGCACTTTCTATAGACAGAACAGTATGCAAAGTGACAGTATTGATTAAGTACTTACCTGGCTTAGTGGTGGATGAAAAATAGAAAGAAGTCTTGTCCTCAAGGGGCACCCAAGTTAAGTGAAGGCTGACGTACTTACGATAAACAACAGAAGAATCCAGTTGGAACTGATGTTTATAAATCTGTGGAAAGAAAATTTTGGTGAGAATAATATCTAGTGCTTTGCAAAGGAAATGGTCTTACATAATGAGTAGTATTTGGAAAACTGAAGATAATTAAGAAAAATAGAATGATAGGACATATTTTAATGTAGGCTGGAAATTTTTAAGTTGATATGAAGAAAATAGGGAACCTTTACAGATTTGCAAGCAACTGAGTGACCTGAGAAAAGTAGTAATTAAAGAAGATCAGGTTGCCCCAGGTGCGCACCACAGCTGGAAGGAGAAGACAGGAGGTGAGCAGGTACTAGGTGAAGGATGGCAGCGAGCTTCACAGAAGCAATGAAGAGGCAAGGAAGAGGTAGGCAG
This sequence comes from Heterocephalus glaber, assembly GCF_000247695.1. The sequence goes on along the minus strand of NW_004624812.1, from coordinate 7,087,104 downwards.
AGAAGAAGGCAAGAGGAGTACAGGTATAGTCCAAAGGGACCAGAACTGGGAATGAAGACTGGGTAAGGAATAAGAAGAGAAATATGAGTGATCATGTTTGGAAACTGTGTGAAAAAGAATATTTTTTCAAATTGTATAAGAAACACAAGGAAGTACAAGAAGGGTGTTGCCATAAACTTAAATATGAACCAAGACTTTATTTTCTATCTTTTGGTATTTTGAGATCTGGGGCCTTTCTGAACCTGGAGGGACTAACCTCCTTGGATCAGCCAGTTCTTAAAGTGTAGACAATTCACCGACAACTCACTGACTCATCTTCTTATGCCAAGGAACCAATCCAGAGCCTTTATCTCCGACTACCTTTTTTATGAGCCTCACACACTTTGGGCCACTATCTACCAGGCTTAATCACCCCAGGGCCAAGTCTCTGACAACTAGGCCTGTCTCTGATGGCTGGAGATGTTATTCAAAGCAACCACTACCAAGCTGCTTACACTGCCTCACTCTTTCCCATGCAGACCACAGTAAAGGATGCACATGTTTTCTCCTCATGTCCTCTGTGTCGTGACCAATCCCCGTGCTTCTCCAGGGGGCCTCCTTGGCATCCTGGGCCCATTTCTAGATATCTGTCAGTACAGTAAGCTCCTCCTTCATGATATACATTTCCATATTGGCATATCCTTCTTGACATGATGAAAGTAAATCCCAAGTATCTGATTAAAATCACATACTGCGTATAGTTTATATCTCAGCTTGGTTATACAGCATAACTGGTCAAAATGAGTTATGAGGAGGATTATATACATCTAAGTCATTACCTCCATTTTCCACTTGGACTATGTAGACATGACCTTAAATATTATCAGCTAACCTACATGTAATTTTCAGTGTGATTTTAGCTGCATTAATGATATACCTATTGGATATAAAAGTAGAGAGTAATGCTACAAATGTTTTCAGAAATTATAATGAAATATTGCTACAAACCCCTCTCTTTTATTACACCAATAAAATCTTTTAAAATGTCAAAAACACCTAAAAATGATTTTTGGTTTTATTTTGTTTTTTCCTAGTTGGCCCCAGGTGCAACATTGAGTACATTATAGCCTTCAGTTTATGACACTTTGTCATCTTTGGTTTGTGGAAGGTTGTTCTCCTTTTTAAAAGGACATAGGGTTAAGAAAATTGGAAAAAAAGTATTGACTGTAAAATGCTAAGTAAAGGGAAAATATCATTATTTTCCAAATAGGTTAAAATAATTAATAGTATTAGATTGACAAAATAAGATACCAGAATATATATTTCAAAAATGAGGAGGTAAAAATTATTAACATTAAGTAGGTTTGTAAAATAGTACAATTCACTTATTATGAAGAAACTGTATATTAAGATGTCAGTTTTCAATTACTATATTGGCATTTTAGAAAATTAGAATATTTAGTAGAGGGAAAGCTGTGGTTGACAAGGACACCACGATGCATTTTTGTTATGGTGTAAATTATTTGAGAAAGCAATTTGCAATATGTACCTAAAGTCTTTACAAGGATAATTAAACATTTGTCAGTTTTTACCGAGCATTATCTAAAATCCACATGTCAGTGTATCAAGATGTTCCTTACATTGCTGTTTATCAAAGTAAATGTATGTGATTCCAATTAGTAAGAAAATGATGAATTACTGCAAGCCATTAAAACTACACTTGTAAAGAATATTTAGAAAGGTGAGAGAACCTGTATATACAAGTATAAATTAAAGAACAGGCATAAGTGTGTGTGTATGTTTGTTCTTTTAACTGTGAACAAAGAACATATACCATTATTTACCTAGTAGTAGAGCCAAAATGAAAAAGACTGGCACTACCATGTAGTGGTGAGGAGGTAGAATAGTTGTAACTGTCATACACAACAGTGTAAAATAAACATTTTAAAGTTACATGGTAGTTTTTAATAAATTTCAGTATATGTTCCCACCATTATTTGGCAATTATATGCCTTGTTGTATATATAAGACAAACAAAAGCATATGTCCACACATACTTGTGAAACAATGTAACAGATTGGTTCATCATAAAAAAAGGAAACTGGAAACAAGCCAGATATATACCAGTGGGGCAATGGATAAATGAGTTGTTATATGTTCATGCAATAAAATAATGCTCACCTGAAATAAAAATGAAGAGCCATGGTTTTATATAACATAGTGAAAAATTTCAGAAACATTACATTACTTGAAAAAAGCTAGACTGAAGAGGTTATATATATAAAACCATATATATGAAGTTCAAAACAGGCCAATTGCATGGCCATAGAAACAAAAACAGTGCTGCTAGTGGAAGAAAGTTATAATAGAACTTTCAAAAAATATTCTTTATTCATTTGGGGAATTGACTTATTGAATACATAAACCTTTCAAATCTCATCAGATTATACACTTACCATTTCAGGAATGTAAATTTTATCTCAAGAAAAAAACCACGGGTATTAAGAAATGGATTAAATATTTAAATGTTAAAAGAACAAAATAACCTCATATAGAGTAAGGTATACATATACACACATTTTCTAGAATATTGTGCATGGTTATTTTGTGTATATATACACCCACCATAGGTTTTATGAAACACTTTTTTCAAATCAAGATTTAAAATCCTAAAAAATTAGTCTAACAAGGAAAAGATTTTTATATTTAACTCTATTTGTTAAAAGCAAACTGTGCTATGATAAGGGTATTATAAAAATTCACAATAAGAAGTAGATGCACAATAAGAAGCATATTTAAAAGCATAAGACATAATATCTGTAAAATACAGCAGCACAGTAATATATGTGACAGAGTATATGTTAAGAGCACAAGTAAATCAATTTTTTTTCTGTTTATATCCCAGACCTCGCTGAAAATCTAAGGAACTGTGTCTGGAAGGCCACTGAATCTTAAGTTTTGTCCAAGGTTTAGTATGATGACAAAATACAGAGCTGGAAATGAAAATTTGGCAGTAATACTGATCTGGGCAGGGCTGTTAAAATGGTTGCTGCTTGAATGAGTCCCTTCTGTAAATATCTCTAAGTTAGGGAATCCAAGTCCAGAGAATCCCAGAATAACTGTGCCACATGAAGATTTAGGCAGTGTCTTGCTAGGACCCTTAGGGTGCTTCAAGCATCCTTATTCCAAGCACCTTTTGAGTTGGGCATGAGTGTGAGATCATAAATTTGCAGAACTGCCATGAAAGCATTATCTGACATTTATGTAATAATATATGATTTAAAAGGTTTCCTTGCATTCATTAACTTATTAGACCTTCACAACTCTGTGACATAAGAATAGCAGGTAATACTATTTCTATGTTAAAGATGAGAAAATTGATATTCAGACAGATAAAGTAATTTTTGTAAGGTCAGCTATCTTTTAAGTAAAGGAGCTTGGACATAGACAGAAGGCTTTCTCTCCAGCAGTTATAGAATTTTCAGTATATCGTCCTTTTTCCACTGCAGCATAATGTAGCCTCAGAGGACTGTCCTCCTAAGTAGTTCCATGATAGTTAGCCCAAATGTATCTGTTTCCTTCTATCTTTTGCTGTTTCCCTGCCTTCAGCAAAGCTAAATAATCATTCTCTCCTTGTATGTGAAATATATATCAATTCTGTCATATCCACCTCTCAGTTGTCACTTAGCCAAACTATGCAAATCTGACTGTTTCCACACCTCCAAGTCATTGCCTTCAGCATAGTGGTTGCTCAACTCTGGATCCATTCCAACTCTTTAGATGGGCAGGGAGGAGTTCCATCACCAGAGAATGTAACGAAACATGACTGTTCAGCCTTTTCTGTACATCTGTTGGATACCTAACTAATGATGTTCTGAGTATATTGAAAAGGAATTCTAGCATGACAAGTTTATACCCTGAAGCTTTCTTGACAGTTTCTGAGCAACCAAAAGTACATGGGACTTGGGTCTTGAGCTTGGGAGACAGAGGAACCTAAGGAAATAAAGTTTGTTCTGACTCTCAAAGTGGTCCTTCTCTATTTAGAAAATCTGTCCAAATTTATCAAAAATTTTTTGCTACATGTAACAGAGCACACAAATATTGGTGTTTCTTTATAGTGCTGAGGTTGAAAATGATTTAAGAGATATATGAGGAGAAAACAGAGTTAAACTTAGCACCCTTCTTTCTGATAGAAATGAAAACTGGAAAATGAGTTTTATATTTTCAGACAAATGGACATTTCAATACTGAGGCTCAAGTTCCATTACTGACCTCTAGAGCGCACAAGAAGTGCTAGGAGACCCTGGGCATCCGAGGGAGGCTGGCTTCTTCCACTAAACAGCTTGGGACCAGTGTCAGAAGGTTGGCTCCCAAGAGCAGGGAAGGGGTTAACTTGTTCTGCTTTATCCTTCCACCATCACTCCTCAAATTAAGACATCTCCCCTCCACTGGTGTTGCAGGGTGTGAATGGGGGTGGTATGAATGGAGGTATAAGGTTAGTAGGTGAGGGAGGGGAGCAAAGCATAGAATATGGCTTGACAAAGTCAAGATTATTACTTCCCTCAGGTAAAAAGAAACATCAGCAGTGTTTCCTTCCAACTTCAACCAAAAGAGTTTCTAACAATAAAGTTATGTATTGTTTTACATAATAAGGTGTAAGTCAGGGCCACAATCACAGCTTCAAGTTCTAGGCTCTTCTCTCTTCTTAGCAGTTGCAGGCAAACATGTGGACATAACAATATTTAACAGAACAAAAAAGGGAAGGCCAATTTCCTCCCTGTATCTTTTTTGTTAAGGAAAGAAAGCTTCAAATATCTGTCCTCAGATCCTGCTAATTAAGATTTCATGACCTGCCCATGCCCGGGCTAGCTATGAGACAGTCTCATTTTGAAAATGAGTTTCTAGTATTTGATCCTTTTTAAAGAAAACTTATCTCTGTCATTAAGAAAGAGTTGGTGATGATGGGAATAGCTATTGAACAGGTAAGCAGAGTCAGCCATTATTGCATAGAAAGTTGTGCAAAGAACATCCATACATATGAAAAAATTCTGCAGAGTAAACTACATAAGGAATCTCTAGTAATTTCATATATTTTTGAGTTCTCATTATCTCTTTGAGATAAAATAAAGCAAAAGAATATTTCAACTTAAATACTATTGTCGTACCTAAGCCTAAGCATCAAAGATTGCTTACTTCACACAAAGGGTCATACATTGAACAGATTCATACAGTATTAGAGCTGGACCTTGATGACCATTTAGTCCCATTTCCTCATCACTAAGGCGGTCCAAGCCAGGTCCCACAGAGTGAAATCACCTTTTTTTTTTTTTTACTCTTATCACTCAACTTGGCAGTGAGGATTCACTGAGCCCGTACACCCAGGACCAGAACACAAGACTTTAAATCAGCTATCCTGCTGGTTAAGACTGTCACACTCTCTCATTCCTGTATATGATCTTCTGTTGAGGAGAACATGTCCAGAGATGAATGTTTTCTTGGAGATTACAGCGGTTCACTGTTCATGCATTTGTCCTTAGAGATTCAATATAATTTTTTTTACTGAGCCAGAAACACTGCCCAGTGGCTATAGCTGTGTAAGGTAGTCCTTCTGGATCAATTTCCAGAGTCTAGAATAGTAATGAGCAATTATGTAGAGGTTCTTCTTCCTGCAAACATTTGTAAATACTGTGAAAATCCAAATTCCCCAGTCTAAAACTATAGGATTTGCTTATTTTTCAAATACAAACAACTCTTTCTGTCACTGAAAAGTGAAAATGGTATATATTTAAGAATCCTAAAGGACACTTAATTTATTTTCAATCTGCTTTGTCCTGTCCTTTAATCATGAGAAGAAAAAACCAAGCAAATAAAGTAAAAAAAAAACCCCAAAAACAAAAAACTTCAGTCAAATACTGGTAAGGTTCAGGGAATGCTTGATGGTTTATATGAATAGTTCTCTTTAAAGCACATAATATAGGGGAAAAAACCCTTTATTTTCCTAATATATTTTGCCATGATATTTTTGTTTTCTAAATGGAGTTCCATTCAAAGAAAAAAAAAGCAAAAATTCATAAAGTATGTCTGGCTTAGTAGAGAAGTTTGACAAGAAAAAAATTATTTTGTTGACCAATCTTTGACTGTCAGATGTACTTAATCTATTATTTTGATAAAGTCAGCTTCAAGGAAGATCTTAGATTACACTGTCATCAAAATTGATTTTATCAAACAAGATAATCTTTGCTGCCAACAAGCAGTACCTTTAAAAACACTTAACATTTCTTGAATTCACTCTATCCCACTGCCCTTGGAAGCCCAAAGAAAGTTTTGGATAATTATGATCATACGTCATCATTTAGAATCTCTCCAAACAGGAACACATAGCAGAAGTTTGAACTCAGGAAGCAGGTTTTAGGCCATATTCACACTGAAGGAAAAGAAAGCTGAAATGGTACATTTATAACACTACATGTTGAAAATACACCCCCAGGTACAGTATGTCCATTGTTTGCAGCAATAAAGTGCAAATGAAACTAGTCTTTACATGCACAATTGGGCATATGCTTTCTTAAATACCTGATTGTGTATGCAAATGAATATTGTGCACCCAGTTACCTGTTTGGTATATTCATATTTTTAAAGTCTTTGTAAGTGCTTTTATTGTTTTTTAATAAAATTGTTCTAAATTGTCTGCAGATAAATGGTGCTTTAGAAAATTATTACCTTAAATTCCAGATTTAAACAAGCCTCTAAGAAGCCTTTCAATGAATGGATCTGTGTTAGGAAATTGAAAAGCAGAGTTAAAGCAATTATCCCAGTGATTCAAGGTAAACATAGCACCATGCAGATATTTTCCACATGGTTATGGTCTTTTAGGTAGAAAAAAATGCCCAGTCACCCAGTGCATGTAGTTTTGCTCTTCATTTAGCTTGTCCAGCCACACCACTGCCAGGGCCTGGGAATGCAGGGCGTCTCTGCCTCCCTGAGACTGTATCCTGGCATACAGAAGGGGCTCCTTCCCTACACAGTGATCACATGTCCAGGCAAATAAGCTTTCCACATGATGCATCCCGCTTGCATTTATTCCAGCTTTTCTCAGAAAGGAAACAGTGAATGTGAGGATACACTAAATTGAGGTAACAGAATGGTGAGTGGAGAGGAAAAAATCTCTGAATAATCTTTTTGACACTGTATTCAACCCCTTCAGGACCCACAGTGATAAAGCACTGAAGATTTATTTTCATGTGTAAGAACCCTGCTCTGTCTGTCCCCTGGGAGATGGTAAAGTCGACACTGAGGCTCAAGGGTAGTTTATATTTATCAGACAAAGTGCTGTCTGCTCACTAATAAACTTCATAAATATTTTTCTCTTCTAAAAAGAACTTTAAAAAAATTCAATTTTGCAATATTACAAATTAAAAAAGACCCAATTTTCAAAGGTTCTACTTACTGGGTGCCTTCTTGGTGAAGCCATTTTTATCCTTTGTGTCATGGCTTCATGGATGACACACAGTCAACTAGCCACGCATTTCAGCACTGAGACAGATGACTAGGTCAGGCACATATAACCTATAGATATATTTCTTATTTCTGTAGTTATTAAATTTAGGCAAAGATCCAGGTCTTTTCCACTGAATTTGAAGCTGAATTCTTCCTGTGAATATGTCTGGGTCTACAAGATATACATGACAGTTCCTTCAATAATGTGGCTGATTGCTTCCTATTTACTATTTTTTTTAGTCCTGGCAGATCAGACCTTCTTTAGCCTCATTTCTGAGACAAGTTTACCTCCCTGTTTTATGCCCCATTCTCCCAAAGTTGGGGAAATATCTGGAATTTTATGTCACCCTTTCTCTGAATCCATATCAAATCAGTCTCACTGGTAAGGCTCCTCAGGACTTCTAGTGACTACAGTTCCTGCCCTTGAATTTCAGCTTCAGAAGAGAATTTTCCCCAGACTAAGTTGTTACCTTTACTCAGCAGATCTTTGTCCACTGCATTTGCTGTCATAGCTCTCTGTTGTTGAATTTTCTTATCTTGGTGTGTTAGTCCTTCTAGACTAGCATCTTACTAGATTTGGGGCTTTGCTTGGACTTTTGCTTGTGGATTTAAACTCTACCTTACATCTTAAGGTTCTTAAATGTTGGGGTGTTTATTTCTTCACATTTCCAGAGGCATTTGTTAAGTGCCTTTTGTGTTCCAACCAACCGACACCAGCAGGATGTAGGACAGATAGGCACTGGCCACAAGGAATTTGCTTGCATCTAGATTCATCCGCACTAGTGAATCATCTGCCTATGTTTAAAATCAGACTTCTTCAGGAACCACAGATCACCTGCTATTACCAATGAAGTCCTGCTCAGGGGAGTTTCTACTTTCTAGAGGTTTCTAATCTAGATATGGAGTATGGGAGAGCTCACTTTTTCGGTCCCATCCACCTCATTGGACCATAGTTGGAGAAAGACTTAGGGGACAGTAGTAACAGTACTGTTACTAACAGTAATATCAGACTGTAAAGTCAGGAGGGACATGAAGACAATGGACTTATGCATTTCTTTTCTACAAGGAGCACAGAGCAGTGGAACTTACTGTGAACTGAAATCCTTTCTCAGTAAGCAAACAGCTGCACAAAAGAGATGAATATGGCACAGAAGATGGTCAGTTCCTCAGCAAACAATTAGAGTGTTTCACATTGGTCCACCATGAAGTAAGTGTGTACAAATACAGAAACAAATGGAAAAAAAATCCCTATTTCTAAGTTATTGACAGTGTAATGAGGAGGATAAGTACATACAGTTATGATGTGTCCCAAGGGCTACAAAAGGTAGCCCATGTAATGTATGCATGTTATGTGGTAAGCACAAAGTCTTACTATGGGTGAGGAATACAAGAAGCAGGCAGGTTGTGAGACATTTTGTATATTGTAGTAATATAAATTATGCAGTTTGATCAGGTTCATTGAAATTTCTTGCATCTAGAGTCAACTTACAGTGACAGATCATGTAACTATGTTTAAATCCAATCTGTTCCTGGGTTTATAGGTTATCTGCTGTGCCATGTCCTTCCATCAGTTGAGTCCTGTTTAGGACAGTAATGCATTAAATATAATGCATGTGTTGGTGATGATTTTGTAAATCCTGTGTTCAGACCCCTACAGTTAATAGATATAATAGATATAACCATGGCTGGTAACAATGAAATTTAATGTTCTGTGACTGTATGCTACTAGAGAGCTATGTTTCAGTAGTGAGAGCTATGAATTTTCTTATCATTTTGTGTACTGCTTTAGCCCATGTGTATGTACAAAACTTTCAACTGCATAATGATCACGTGAGTTTCCTTTTGCTGGTCAATGTCTTCTGGTAATAAGAGCAGTTTCTTATTTACTTTTAAAGCAAACTATAAGCCTTGCCTCCAAAAAGGAAGGGAGAATGAGATGGCAAGTGTAATAAGACATATTAATATAGCATAGGTAGAATTACTCTGGGTAGATCAATGCTTCAGAAAAAAATATAGAAATGATCTCTTTATTTCTAGCGAAATAGGTGTTGGGGAAACCAGATGGACATAAACAGATTCACTTCTTCAAGTGGAGTCTACATACATTGAATCTTCTCACATAATTTGCTTATATAACAACTGCATTGTGGGATTTGCTCTCACCAGTCTCTCTCTCTGTGTCTCTCTCTCTCTCTCTCTCTCTCTCCCCTCATCTTGCTTGCTAAGTTGTTCTATTGGTTAATAGACTTTACCTACAGTTCTTTTTCTATGTGTTTTTTCCTAAAACTATTAATTGTTTATGTTTATTGAGTGCCTGCTAGGAACTTTCCTTAGTATTTTGCAGGTATTACTTTACTCAATCCTTTCATTAATTATTTGAGGAGAAAACCATTATTAGATCTATTTTCTGAATGAACAAGGCTTAAAAGCAGCAATTGTTCCTAGATTCCACCAATAATAAATGGTAGGACTTCTGCAGGATCTGGTGGACCAGAAATATATGCTTCTTTCTTCTGTGCTGTAGTGATTCATGCAGAGACCACAAATACTACACAGTTTTAGATCCTTCGCAGAAAATGGTAGTCCTCTTAACCTTTAAAAATTATTTTTGCTTTATTTTATCTGCTGTATCCCACACCATACACACATCTAAAACAATAAATTAATTGAAAGGTAAACTTGACGCTAAAAAACTGTTTCCCATTTAAAAATTCTTTGTAGAATGTAGGTGTTCTTTGAATAATATATATATATATACATAATTTATATGTGTAGTGAATGTGTCATATTTTAATTTGAGTTGAATATTCCAGCTAATCTGTCCCTTGACAATAAAATCTGTCAAATAGTCAGTATAGTAGTGAACATTTGGAACTACTTGTTAATTAGATTTAAAACCATTAATATAAAAGTATAAACCTCACTATATAATTAGACTTATGGAAATGTCCAGTTTACAAATGCTTATGAAAATGAATAGATAATTTCCATATGCCTAAATTTTTTTAAATTTAACCTCTAACTTTTAAGATCTCCAATAATATTTTATTTGAGAAATGTCTGTTATATCATGAATACCACAGAGAAGATTTTTGCTTTTGAAAAGAGAATGAATTTGAGAGAAAGACTTGTTTTCCTCTACATACTCCAAACACAAATAGATAAACATGTGCAAGACATTTTTCTATATTTTTCAAGTTTCAACAGTTTGAGTGGATTCTAACCTAAAGTACCAGGTCACTCATGTCAAGAGAGGAGGGGTGATAAAGAAAATAATAGGACAAAGACACAGTACAGTATAATGAAAACGTGCATTGATGAAAGCACCAAGCAGGCCAGGAGAGGAAAATGTCACTCCTGTCAACTGTATACCATCTTTAGCAAGTGCAGTGCCTTAAGGGCTGCAGGTTTTCAAATTCTTAAATAAAGGGTGTGGCTAGGGAATCATTCAATCCTTTTATTTCAAGAAAAGCATGACTTTGATAAGACAAGGTTGCATCAAGGAAGTGGAATTTGTGCTCAGGAAAATTTGATAAGAGGTGGGATCAAGATATATATTCTAGGAAAAGAAAAATAGACAGCAAATCAAGCAGGCAGAAAACCACAGGATTTGCCCAGCAAACACAGCCCATCAGGTCAGCTGATTGAACTGAGAGTCCTTTAAAGAAGTAAGGAACAGGAAGTTGGATCGTGTAATATTTTGGAGTGTTTGAGTACCATTTTTCTACTTGGATAAAGTTCTGGAATACAGCCTCTATCTTTATCAAGTTTAGTCTAAAGTTGACGTGGATGGACATTGTTCACTGCTGATCTGGATATTGGATGGAAATTTTTGTTTGGAAACACATTTTGCTTCTACAAATAAGCACTTGGGACCTCAACAAATACAGTGCTCCCCCACAAGAAGAGATACCCGTTCCTGCATTCTAAGCTTTACCCATATACAGCATAAGAAACCACCAGAAATTTCACCCACAGTCATAAGTTGGCTTCCAAGAATCCTCCATTCTGCATACCTCAATAATGTGATCATATTAACTACTTCTTTGTTTTCAAAACTAAAAGTTATGTTTTCTCCAAATCCAATGTAAGTCATTACATGTTGCTCCTTCTCCAGCCTGATAAAGGGTCTTTTTCTTGTTTTATCTTTTAATATGTGCAGGTATTCCGAGCTGAGATATACAAAGAATGTGAGAAATGTTCAGGATTCCAATATCTACTTGCTGGATTTTCTATAGATCAGCAGAGAAGGAACTCAAGAGGGCTCTCTTAGTTGAATGTGTAGTTATATAGAATCAATTTGCTGGTATTATTTTGTTCTACATGCATGTGTTAAGTTTACACAGCTCTTGCAAAGCTCAGAAAATGTAGCTGTCTTTGAGATTTACTGGAATTTATCCAATGAAGATGTGCTGATTTTGATTCTCGAACAATGAGCTCCTGCTTTTGTAAAAACATGTGTATTGTGTATAGACACTGGCAATGGTTTACCCAACATGCAGGATATTTTTGCTTCTTAGTGAGCAGGATTACAATACCTTTGGTTTTCTCCAAGATAACAGCCATTGGCCAGGTATGTGGAGGCTCTTCAGGAGGCTAAGATGTGCACAAAGCAGGACGTTCTGTAGAGCAGCAATTCCTTCATGCCTTTCCCTCATCAGGAAAAGGGATTACTTTTCCTCTGATTTCTTTTCATCTGTTCTGCCCCACCTAATTTTTAAAATTAAGATTTTTGGTATAATTTAGATATACATAATGATCACATTCATCATATGAATTTTGTAAATGTACATAATATATCTTAATTCTTCTTTTTTTCCATTCCCCTCCCCTCCCTTCAACCCTTCTTCCTCTCCTTATTTACAAAAGCTTTGTTTCTATTCTTTCTTTTCTTGTTTTTTTTTCCTTTTCCCTTTCTTCCTTTCCCCTTCCTCCCTCCCTAGTCCCTCTTCCCATTTGAATTTCTTCTTCCTATTTCACATTATCTATTATAAATTCTGGTTCTTTTCTACACTTTCAGTTTCTCATAGCATAGAAACAATGCGATATTTAAACAATTTATTTCACTTAAGAATATGGTCTCTAGGTGTATCCATTTAGCTATAAATGTCTCAAGTTTATCCTTCTTTATGGCCAAGTACTACTTCATTGTATAAAAAAACCCCACGTCTTCTTTATCCATTCATGAACTGATGCCCATTGGGGTTGTTCCAAAAATTTAGCTATTGCAAACTATGCTGCTATGCACATGAGTTTCCATGTATCACTATAGTATGATGCTTTTAATTTTTGAGGGGAAGGTACCAAAAAGGGTGATAGCTGGGTCAAATGCAACCTCTAGTCCTAGGTTTTTAGTGGAATCTCCCCACTGATTTCCACAGTGGTTGCACCAGTCTATCCTCCCACAAACAGTGGCTAAGTGTTTCTTTTCCCCCCACATCCCCTCCAGCATTTGTTAATGGTTGATTTCTTGATAACAGCAATTTTTTACGGGGTGAAATGAAATCTCAGTATTGTTTTAATGTGCATCACTAGAATGACCAGTGACATTGAATGTTTTTTTCATATATTTATTTGCCATTTCTACTTCTTCATCTGAGAAGTGTGTATTCATCTCAGATTCCCTTTTTTGTATTGGGTCTTTAAATTTGGGGGGTTGATTTTTTTTCAGTTCTTTATATGCTCTAGTTATCAGTCTTTTGTCTGAGGAACAGCTGGCAAAAATTTTTTCGCACTCTGTTGGTTGTCTCTTCACTCAGTTGGTGATTTCTTTTGCAAAAGTTTTTTAATAAAATGGGATCCCAATTGATTCCTTGTAATATTTCCTGTTCAATCAGGGTTTTGTTCATAAAGTCTTTGCCTATACTTATGTCTTCAAGCATTCTACCTATTCTTTCTTCCAGCAGATTTAGTGTTTCTGTTTTAATATTTAGATCTTTGATCATTTTGATTTTAGTTTAGTGCATGGTGAGAGACATGTGTCTAGTTTTAGTCTTCAGCATGTGGAAAGCTAGGTTTTCCAGCACCATTTATTAAAGATGCAATCTATCTTTCAGTGAAGGTGTTTGGCCCCTTTGTCAAAGATAAGGTGACTGTGTTGGGAGTTTCTTCTGCATCTTCTAATCTTTTCCATCGATCCTTGGGTCTGCTTTTTCTGTTGCCAATACCATGCTGTTTTTATCACAGTAGCTCTGTAGTATAAATTCAAGTTGGGGCCAGGGATTTAGTTCAGTGGTTCTGCCACCTGCCTCGCAAGTTCAAGGTCCCAAGTTTGAGCCTTTGTACCAAAAAAAAAAAAAAAAAAATTCAAATCAGGGATTGTGATGCTCCCTGCCTTGCCTTTGTTGCCCAGAATTGTTTGTGCTATTCTGGGCCTGTTCTAGTTTCAAATGAATTTTACGAGTATTTTCTCTAGTTTTGTGAGGCATGCTATTGGTATTTTTTTTCACTTTATTAAATTCCTTTATTGGTACATTGCAGGTATACAACACAATTACATTTCTCATTGGGAATTGTACCTTTACATAACGCATCTTGGTTCTTATTTTTTCCCCATTCCTAGCCCTCCCTTCACCCCCTCCACCCTTCCCTATTTACAAAGACTTTATTTCCATTTTTTCCATTTCTCAGCATTTTTCCTTTCCCTTCTTTCCTTTTCCCTGCCCCTACCACTACCCCTACCCCTTTGGACCTTTTCTTCCTGTTTTGTATTATCGATTATTCATTCTGATCATTGGTACATTTTAGGTATACAATATAATGACATTTATCATTGGAAATTTGCACCTTTACATAGTCTCTCTTGGTTCTAATTTTTCACCCTTGCTCAGCCCTCCCTTCAACCCCTCCATTCCTCCCTATTTACAAAGATTTTGTTCCTATTTTTCCATTTTCTCATATTAATCCCATTCCCTTCTATCCTTTCCCCTAGCCCTCCCACTTCTTTCCCCTTTGCTCCTTTTCTTCCTATTTCACATTACCTATTATAAATGTGTTTTTTTAATAAAATGGAGTACTACTCAGCCATAAAAAATGAGAAATTAGAGACATTTATAGCTAAGTGGATGCACATTGAGGCGATACTCTTAAGTGAAATAAATAGGACACACATGTATAAATACCAAATAGTTTCTCTGGTGTGAGAAACTGAAAGTGTAAATAAGGGCTATTGGTATTTTGACTGGGATTGAATTAAATCTGTATAACAATTTTGAAAGTATGGCCATTTTTACTATGTTGGTTCTTCCTACCCATGAGCAGGGGATATCTTTCCATTTTCTGATATCCTCTTTGATCTCCTTTTTCAGAGTACTGTAGCTTTGATGTAAAGATCTTTTACTTCCTTTGTTAGATTGATTCCTAAGTATTTCATTTTTTTTCCAAACTATTGTGAAAGGCATGATTTCTCTACTTTCTCTCTCAGTAAGTTTGTTATTTGTGTACAGGAATACAATTAATTTTTGAAAGTTGACTTTTTATCCAGCTATGTGACTGAAGTTGGTTATTAAGTCAAGAAGTCTTCTGGTAGAGTTTTGGAGGTCTTGTGTGTAGAGTATCATGTCACCTGCAAATAATGATAGTTTAACTTCTTCCTTTCCTATCTTTATTCCTTTTATTTTTTTCTCCTCTCTAATTGCTCCAGCTAACATTTCCAGAACTATATTGAATAAGAATGTGAAAGTTAGCATCCTTGCCTTGCTCTTGATTTTAGAGTGAAAGCTTTTAGTTTTGACTATTTAATGTGATGTTGTCTGTTGGTTTGTCATAGATGGTTTTTATGAGATTGAGATAAAGACCATCTATTCCCATTTTCTGTAGGGTTTTTATCATGAATAGGTGTTGGACTTTATCAAATGCTTTTTCTCCATCTATTGAGATGATCTTGTGATTTTTGTCTTTAGCTCTGTTGATATGGGATTATGTTTATTGATTTGTGTGTGTTGAACCATCCCTGCATCCCTGGGATGAATCCTACTTGTTTGTGGTGTATAATCTTCTTAATGATTTGCTGCATTCTGTTTGCCAGTATCTTACTGAGGATTTTTTCATCTATGTTCATTAGGGGGATTGGTTTGTAGTTTTCCTGTTTTTGTTTGTTTGTTTGGGTTTTTGGGGGAGGAGGGGGTTGGTTGGATCCTTCTCTGGTTTTAGTATCAGGGTAATACTTGCTTCCAGGAATGATTATGGGAGTATTACTTCCCTTTCAATTTCATTAAAGAGTTTGAGGTGTAGTAGCATTAGATCTCTAAATTTCTTGTAGAATTCAGCAGTGAATCCATCAGGACCTGGGATTTTCTTTGTTGGTAGGTTTTTAATTATATCTTCAATTTCATTGACTACTTAGAATTTTTATGTTTTCTTGATTCAACTTTGGTAATTCATATGTGTCTAGGAATCTATTAATTTCCTCTGTGTTTTCAATCTTATTAGAATAAAGGTTCTTGAAGTAGGTATTGGTAATTTTCTGGATTTCTGCAGGATTCATTGTGATTTCACCCTTTTCATTCCTAACTGCATGGATTTGAGTTTTTTCTTTCCTTTGCCTAAGGGTTTGTTGATTTTATTTAAACTTTCAAAGAACCAACTCTTCGATTCATTGATTTTTTGTATTGTTTTCTTAGTCTCAATCACGTGAATTTCTTCTCTGATGTTTATAATTTTCTCCTTGGTATGAGCTTTGGGCTTGACTTGTTCTTCTTTTTCTAAAAGTTTGAGGTTCAACATTAGGTTTTTCATTTGAGCTCACTCTGTTTTCCTGTTGTGAGAGTTTATCACTATAAATTTCCCTCATAGGACTGCTTTCATTGCATGCCATAAGTTCTGTTATGTTTTATTGGTATTATCATTTAATTGTAGAAACAGTCTAATTTCTTCTTTAATTTCATCTGTGACCCATTGGTTGTTCAGGAGGGTGTTATTTAATTTCCATGTGTTTATATAGTTCTTGTGGTTTCTTTTGCCATTGATTCCCCATTTCATTGCACTATCATCTGATAATAAACATGGGATAATTTCAATTCATTTGCATTTACTTAAGCATCTTCTATGGGCTAGTATGTGGTCTATTTTGGAGAACATCCCCATGTGTAGCTGAGAAGAATGTGTATTCTTTTTTTTTTTTTTTTGGTACCAGGGATCGAACTCAGGATGTTGTGCTTGCAAGGCAGGAGCCAGAATCACTGAGCTAAATCCCTGGCAAAGAATGTGTATTCTGATGTTGTTGTGTGGAACACTCTGTAAGACATCTTACAAGTCCCTTTGTTCACAAGTTTGGTTCAGTTCTCATATTCCTTTGTTAATGTTTTGTCTACTTGATCCACTTACTTGTGACAGTGGAGTACTGAGGTCTCCCATTACAATTGTACTAGTGCTTATTTGATTTTTCATGTCTGTTAAAGTTTGTTTTATCTAGCTGTGTGCACTGGTATTTGTTGCATATATATTTATGATTGTTATCTCTTCCTCTTGGAGTTTTCCCATTAAAAGTATGTAGTGACCTTCTTTGACTGCCTTGATCAGTCTTGGCTTGAAGTTCACTTTGTCTGCAAATAGAATAGCTGCCCTTGCTTTTTTCCAAGGTCCTGGCACATGGAGTATGGTTTTCCATCCTTTGACTTTTCCTCTATTATTTCTTTTTTAGTTAAATATGTTTCCTGTCTGCAGCAAATTGTTGGATCTTGTTTCTTAATTCATTCTGCAAGTCTGTTTCATTTGATTGGTGAATCGAGGCCATTTTACATTGATGGTTATTACTGATATGTATTGGCTTATCCTTGTCATATTGTTTTTCTCTTGTTGGTTCTGTGTCTTTCTCCTCTGTTTAACTGCTTACCTTGCCTTGTGGCTTCTTTTTATTGGTGTTCTTGGAATTGTGGTCTTCGTTATCTCTTTCTAAATATCCTTTAGAGCATTTTGTAGAGCTGATCTGGTGATTTTCAGTTTCTTCAGTTATTCTTTGTCATGGAAGTATCATTTTTCTCCATTGATTTTGAAAGATAGTTTGCAGGGTACATCAGTCTGTGTTGGAGTTTGTCTTCTTTCAGGACTTCAAATACTTCACTCCAAGATCTCCTTGCCTTAAGAGTTTATATTGAGAATCTGCTGTGATTTTGATGGGCTTTTCTGTATAGGTGATTTGTTTCTTTTCTCTAACAGCTTTTAATATTCTGTTCTTGTGCTGAACTCCTAGAATCTTAATTATTATATACTTGGCTGTAGATTTATTTTGATCATGGCTAATTAGAGTTATATATGTCTCACATATTTGTATATCAAATTCTTTTTCCATGTTTGGGAAGTTTTCTGCCATTACTTGTATGAACAGGTTTTCTGTGGTGTTTGTCCTCTCCTTTCTCACTGACTCCATCAATCTTATGTTGTTCTTCTTTGCATCATCTTGCAGTTGGTGGATTCCTTTTTCATGGTTCCTTGCTATTTTTAAGAAATCCTTCTTTTCATGGTTGCTAACTGCAATCCTGTCTTCTAGATCTGATATTCTGTCCTCACCTTGGTTCAGAGGATTGCACATACTTTCAATAGAGTTTTATTCTCCTGGGTATCTCTTTGAATCTGTTGCTTGGACTCCATTTCTTTCCTATGTTGGACATTCATATTTTCTATCATTATTCTAAGCACCTCTTTTTTAAAAATTTGTGTCTACTCTACATTCACAGAACAAGTCCTTCATTTTGATTGTCATCTCTTTTTTTACCTGAAAAATTATTTCTGATCTGATTTTTTCTATAGCCTCATGTATCTATTTTTTTTACTTCTGCTGCTGTCATTTCAGAAATTTAGGTGGATGGCTTCTGATTTCCTCTATATTGCTATCCCATGGATTTTTTCTTGGTGGGCTGGAGCTCTGGGATTGCATTTTGCTTCTGCATTTTGTCATTTTCTATTTTTAATTATAATTTGTTTTTGGTTTTGATACTTGTAAATTTCTTATAATAGATAGCTTTATGACTAGTATCAAGGATTCCGTAGGAAATGTCTATTACTCAGTGATGTCTTTTAAGTGTAGCTGGCTCTTGATCTTTGTGTCTGCCTCAAGATTCTACCTTCCTAATTTATTAAAAATGAGTAGTTGCTATTTGGCTTAGCACCCAGTCCTTTGATACTGGACTGTGGTGATGGTTATGACCCCAGACAATCACTGTGTTGTCATACATGGGAGAACAAATGATTACAACAGGTATGGCATCATGGTAGTGCAATTAGGAATAACAGTAGCATCAAGCACAGCCTAGATACTGACAAACTGTGATATCTATTAATTTGGTACCTTTAACCATAGAAGCAAGATCTATAGTTATATAACAAAATCCAAAGTAAATCAGGAACTTGTATGCATTAAGTTTCCCCTTAGTAGAGTGATTTTACCCTGTGAGGAGGAAATCTAAGAGGGATAGAGGACAACACAGAGAGATAAATGAAGAGGAATAGAGTAGAAGCAAGATTGAAGCACAAAGGATGATCATCCAAGCTTTAGGAAACAGGAGAAGAGGACAAGAAAGAAAGAAGGAAGGAGAAAGCAAGAGAATATTGACGTGAACCAGAAAGACTAGAGATAATAATGTTCACTCACATGAAACTATCAAAAAAAAATCAAGAAAGATAGTTGAGGAAATAAAGAAACAAGAAAAACAAATCAAAATAAACAGTAAAAGTAAAAACCCAAAACAACAACAACAAAAATCCAGACAGATAAATGAAAATGAAACAAACACACACACAGAGAAAGAAAAATAAAACCAATAAACCAGTAAGATTCCTTTAGTGCCCACTGCTCTGTGGTAGTGTTCCAGTCAGAGCCCAGATCTGTGCCGCCAAGTCTGTGGTAGGATTCATGCTGGGTGCGGGACTGATCTTGGCCTCTGAATATGGGGGCTGGGGCCAGTCTTTCTCTAGTAAGTCTCTGGATGTCCCTTGATAACCCATTCATGTCTCTTTACCCTGTTTGTCTCTGCATGGCTCTCCCAGTTGCTATGATGCCCTCAGCCAGAGACAGCCTGAGTACATTTGCTCTCTGTCCCATGTACAATTGGCCCCTCCCAGACCTTATGCAGACTCCTCTCTTCCACTTCCTTTGCTCCTTTCATGCTGCTAAACGAAGTGCAGGGGAGTGCTGTCTTCCCATTTGTTGCCCCTTTGGTGGCCCAAGGCTGCTTGAATCCCTCTTCCTCAGTCTGTGTCGTTCTCTCCAGCCACTGGTCACAGGGTAGGAGGGGGTGTATTCTTCCACTTACTAATCTGCTGCGGTCCCTGACACTGTTGCTAGAGGTTCCAGTTTGCCGCTATGGCCCATGACACAAAAAATAACAACAACAACAACAAAAACTGGCAGCCGATAGAGGAGGGAGAAGCTCCTCCTCACTCATCCAGTGTGTACTGACTGGATTTGCTGCTAGGTTGTAGTGTTTTCTGATTTCAGGACAACAAAATGTGTGAGGGGCCTTATTTAACTGAATCTGTCCTGTGTGGGTTGAGTTTGCCACATGTTTGCAGTTTTTTTGGAAACATCTTAGAATGGTGATTCTTGTTCCACCTGCCCTATGCCATGCACCATCGGTAACACCACTAGCAGCCCTGTGGGCTCATATGTTGTTTTCTGAAGTCCCGTGCCTGTGTTTTGTTTGATCTACAAGTCTCTTATTTCAGTTTGATTTTGGCATCAGGATGTATGTCCCTCCCTTTCTTCCAATTTCCTCTGTTTTTAGTTGATTTTCTTTGAGTAGCTCTGACATGGCACCTCTTGAATTCAGCCATGTTGAAAGCCATCCTGCCTTACCTAATTTTAAATTACCCCTTGGAAATGGGATATTGTCCAGGAATCAGCTTCTAAAATGCACTGCATGGTCAGATTTTCTCTAACCACCCTCTGATTGGCTGACTAGAATGAATTAGGGCTGTGCCTTGTGTACTGTATGAAGCCACTCTAGAGGTTTAATGGCTCTCTAGAGGTGGAATTCTTTGTACACGGAATAACAAAGTCTAGGAGCATGGGGAGCAGAATGCAGCCATGCACCAAGATCCTGCCAGCACTTTTCATATGGCTGTTTACTCTGGGAAGGAGATACTTTCTTAGCTCCAACTGTCTTGATTCCTCAGTCTCTGTACTTGCAGGGACTCATTTGTTTTTTGTTTAACTTGCTTTGGCTTCTGAAGTTTGTGCTTCTGCAGTGATCACTCACTTCCAACTTGACCCATTTTATCTTGCTAGCCTTTGTCTTCTGCATTTTCCTGTTATCACCTCTCAGCTTCCAGCCCCTGTTATACTCTCTCCTCCCAAATCTCCCAGCTTAGATGAATGGGGCCTAAATGAGCACATTCAGGAAATCCTGAGGATAAATGGATCTCTGAGTATGCTATTCAGAGACAGTTTGAGAAAATACAAGACAAGCTGGACTGGCTCAGATGCTACCTGGATGTAACATTGAAAGTTGTATTCATTTTAATGCCTGGCCAATATTAATTATTTACATTACACACTTAAACTTAAAATGTGCATGTTCATTATTAAGTACAATGGACCCTTGAGTTATGACCAGCCTGACATACAAACACTTGGGTTATGACCAGAATTTTAGTTTTAACTATGACCAGAGTCTTGAGTTACAACCTGAATGCTGGCCACTTGTGCTTCCAGATGGTCTCTTAAAGAGTCCTGGAAGGAACATTACAATGTCCTTTCCTGTGTTAATTGAGAAATCCTTGGCCAATGTCTCTCTAAGGACACTGAGATCTGCCTAGAAGAAAGTGTGACCTAAAATTACAGGAGAGAGACTTTGAAGGCAATTGACCAACTTGAGTTACAACCAGCCCTCGGGAAGAAATTGAGTTCATAACTCAAGGATCCAGCATATACAAATAATTCATCTACAAAGTTAGTACATCCAGAGTTTTTTAGTTCCAAGGAAAAAAAAATTGGGGTGGGGTGGAGTAATGGATAATACATTTTCTCTAAATTTAATGTAAGAAAATTTTCCTGAACTGGAGGTTAAATTCTTTTTTTTATTGAATATTCCAGCATTATTTATTTGATTAAAATGAAAAACTTTCCATCACTACAACCAGCACATCTATTTTTATGATGTGCCAACATTTTGCATCCTGTTTGAAACATTTGGTGTAAACAAATCTCAAAAATTCTCTATTTTATTTCCTATCTTCTCTCCTGTTGTCTCCCATCCTCTGAGAACATTTTTATTAATTACTGTAAGATTTCTGAGACACCTGAACAATATGGAGGATAGCAGGGAATAGCATGAGATTACAATGCATAGGGGATGAATGGCAAACCCAACTTTGGCTAATGTCACTGAGAACAACATAGAAGTGAGAGCAGAGATATTCCAGGAGTGGCCAGTGAATCTATGTCCCCACTTATCGGAAGCAAACATGGAAGTTACATACATAATAAACTCTTGGAGGTTAAAGACATCAAACACAATCACTATTTAAAATAAACATGCATGATGAATATCAATTGGCTATGTATTGTACATGTAGCTGATGACTCAAATACCCACCTCTAGTTTCTTAATCTGTTCTTACTATAGGGGCTATTTGCACAGCCATCCAATGCAGATTAGTAAATACTGACATCACAAAATTGACATGCAGGGATGGGAGGAAAAGCCACAGTTGTCCTTCTACCTTCCCCAAAGTTTTCGACTGGGGGGTGGATAAGGAAAGTTCTAAAAAGTTCAAATGTAACTTGGAGAGTTGTCAAGCCACATTTTCCATTCGTCAGCTGGCTATGCTGCTACCTTTCCAAAGAAAGGAGTGGAGCCTCAGTTCTTGATGAAATAAAAATCAATCCAGTTGTTTCATCTTTTGTCTTCAGTATACATGTAAACTATTTAATACACATTTTAACAGCCACAGAGAGTTTTGCAGGAAATAAATGTTTTTTAGCAGTCTAATCAAATATCGAGGTCAGAAACCCCAGACTGCAGCTTTTCTGCTGTCCTGGAAGGAGACTGTGCAGAAGTAGTACCCTTCCTATGGTAGTCTTGTCACCCTGGACAACTGTCCTTGCTCCCCTCCCCAGTCGGAAGGTAACCAGGGGAGCCACAGTGGGCTCAGGGCACCCTGATATAAGGCATTCTGCAGGAGTTCTGAGAGCAGCTTGATCCCAAGTCCTTTCATTTCCACAATGTTGAGTCAGTTTCCTTTCATTGTCCATCAAAACATCCTCCTAAAGGGACTCAAAACTTGAAACCACATGAAAGGAAGTCATTTTGCAAGAGGGAAGGTAGATCCTGAGTCAACTCTTCCCCTCTAGGGAAACTATAGTAACTGGCATTAATCACTGTGTTGAAAAAAAGTGTCACATAGAGGCCACAGATTAATCCAGGAAAGTTCAACACTCCTGCCTGTTTTTCATACTGTCTTTTGTTCATCAACAGATATACAAAGAGTAATCAAAATATACAGTGAATGTTTTACTTAAAAAAATGTATTAAGTAAAAGAAACATTGCCATTAATTTCCTTTAAAATACTCCCCAATTGATCTGAATACACTTATCCCAGTATTCTTGCTGCTTCCTGTAACAGTTCTGGAAGTCCTCTTTCATGAGTGTCTTTACAAGATACGATAAAAATTCAGTGAATGTTGCTGCCAGGTCCACCCATAAAAAGGCAGGCTTGTAAAAACATTACAGGGTGATCTCATCCCCATAGTCACTGAATCTGGCACCGTGGAACTCCTGGCTCTTACCCCAAATCAAAATGGTCATGAAAGGCTGCCTTGTTTAAGTCAGCCATGACTGTATAACTAAAGATGCTCATGAAATACAACTTCCAGAACTTTTTTAGAAAGTACAAAACGTATATGGTAAATGTGTTCAAAATGAGAGGGAGTATTCAGAGGGAGATTGATGGCAATGTGTCTTTTACCATAATACATTTTTAAAAATTTAATCATTCACCGTAATTTTCCATCACCCATTGTTAAAACATCATACTTGACCTGTCTTCACAAAGCCCCTCTTTTCTCTCTATCCCTATGTTTGTCCACACCCTTAGATATAATTTATGCTAATGATTCTAGTCTACAACGTGTTTCCTTCAAGAATCCTGGTGACAGCCTTTCTGGCTTCAGGCAAGCAGCTTTTGGGTTCCCTCTGCCAAATCTGCTGTAAATGAGTGTCGGCCTTGAACAGAAAGACCAGCTCCTTAAGATTGGTTTGGAATCCTCCAAGTTTTTTCCATCCTGAGAAACCTCTCAGTCCTCTGCAGATCAAGACAGTTTGTCATCCTATCCTTGAGCTCTAATCCAGGTTCCTCCAATTAAATTACTAACTTCCTCTCATTTGAATTCACACAGCCCTTGGGTAAGTGATCTTTCTCCATTTCAAAAGTGTACCCCTTCTGTTTTCCCCTCCACACACTTCAACTAGGATGTAAGTAATTTGAGGAAATTTATCCTTTCATTAATATGATGCATGAATTTCAAGTGCCTAGTGCATGTTTGTCTGTGGTGGAATACAAAATTTGTAAGATCAAAATCTTGTCCTCAAATAACTTGAACTCTACTGGGGGAGAAAGGAAGAAAGCAATAACCACATCATGTGGTTATTCATTATGCATGTTATGAGACTATTCCGCAGAAAAAGCTATGCCAAATCCAAATGGGAATACAGTTGTTTCTGACTACAGGTATCTTGGGAACTTGTGTGAAGAAAAGGGGACTTGAGCTGAACAACTGTGAATTTGGGTTAGGAAATTAGGGTCGGGGACACTGCAGGTGAAGAGATCTGCAGAGTTACGGCATCAAGGAGTTTTATTTCCTTCTTTTGTAGCTTCTTCAGGTCTAAATATACAGCCTTAAATTACTTAGTTATATTTGTCAAATTAAAATGAACACACAGCATCGTTAGAAACTGCAACCACCCCTATTAAAAAGTATCCTAGCTTCAAACTTTACATAAAACCAAATGAGCTAGGTCTTCAAAGAATCCCAGAGAATTACCATAGAGTTCTCCTAATTAAAATCAGAACCTAATTTTCAAATGATTTCTTGGCTCTGCAGCTTGAACTAAAATAATTCCTGAGTACCTGGAATGAACGTGGCAGGAAGAAAGAAAAGCCTCGTTTCACTGTGGGCCTTTAACTTAGAAATCTCCCTCAAGATATAGATGAGATCAGAGAACAAAGCCATAGGGAAGACAGGAAAATCATTTTGCATACAAAATGATCAATCCACTTTAATTTTCTATGTAAAATGTTTTTCTTTGCAGTGACTCAAGGAGGTGGAGGTTGATAGCTTCTTACACGACAGATTACAAATTTGCAGTCATCCTTTGCATTTGAGAAGTAATTAAACATTTGTAAAATGACAGTTTTCAAATGAAATGTCTGACCAGAGTCTCCTTTGGAAATAATGATGTGATTTCTTTGGTGCAAATAATGACAAAGACAGTAGTGCCGCTCCTACCTTGTCCCCACTTCCAAGCAGCTGTCTCCAGTGGCAGCTACTGCTTGTGTTCCTCCTCCACATTTATTTCTCCCCAGAACTCTTTGGTAGCCACCTGGCTCTAAGTGGACCAAGTACCAAGAGCTGCATTTTGCTGTGGTTCCAACCCTGTCCTGTCAGTAGGCTTTGTTATATATGATGATACCAATGGAAATGGCAAACTAGAGTCTTGCAGCTGAAGGTCAAACTGATGGTGCTTCCATATATTGCTTTACTCTAAGAAAACTTCAATTAAGAGTAATTGGCAAGGGATTTACAACCAGACATATGTATTATAGAAGTTTGGTTCCTTCTTCTGTGCTTTTGGCAGAGTGGTCTCAGGAAACAGCTAAGAAGTCCCCTTGATTTTTGTATTATGTGGAAGGGGATTGAAGACGTGGTCATTGATCTATATATAAGCTAGTTTATAGTTTAGCTGGGTGTCAGTAAAAATATTATTTTTTTAAAAATTGGGATATAGAGTAACGGATTCTCATGTACACAGAGTTACTTGATCATACAGAGCTGATTTAGCATTTTCTTTGTTAAATTTATTTGAAAAATGTTAACCCCACCTGACCTGATTTTCTAAGTATTTCTATGTGGTGATGAGTACAAAGACAGGCAGATGTCAGCACAAGGAGAATAACTTCTGGTGTTGATATATCATTTTTCATTTATTCTCATTCACTAAAACTAGAGTCCAGGACCTTTCACACTGCCTGTTCTATGCCAGCGATCAGAAATGAAGATATTGTCCGGACAGGTCCCAGGCATCCAGTAGATGAGGGCAGTGCCAGAAAAGCAACTGAAATGGTCATGCAGCATTAACAAGGAGATGTGGGTGGAAGGCAAATTCTCCTGCACAGGAGGAAAGAGCGATTGAGTATGTCCACAGAATACAGGCAGCTTTCCTGAATGAGTGACATTCCACTGGTCCTGTAAAGAAGAAGTGGGAATCGAGCCATAAGAGAGGAGTTTGAGGTAGAGAGTGATGGTAACAATGTCCTAGGCATACAACACTCCATGCAAAGGCATGGGGTGCCAAGCACTGACATCCTAGTGAGCAATTGGGGGTCATTTAGCAGAGGAACAGATAAGACCTATTAACCAGAGTCTGCCACTAATAGCTTATGAAGGAAGCAGTACAGCTTGCTGGAA
The DNA here is from genome assembly GCF_000247695.1 of Heterocephalus glaber. The sequence continues at coordinate 7,061,005 of NW_004624812.1, read as the reverse complement.
AGAATCAGACCTTGGATGTTGGACAAATCAGTTAAAATATCCCTCTAACACTTCTGATAAGTTTCCAAATCTATCTACTTCTGTTTTTTTAAACTAGACATAAATATCATAATAAAACATTTTGTTATATCCATTGGTGTAAATTCCTGTCACAGAATGTGCAGTTTTCAATGTTAGTCCCCTTTGACGCCCCACCTTAAAATGCCGTGCAAAGTTTGGTGTTCATTCTGGATGAAGGAAGGAGATCATGAGGATCCTGAATCAAAACAGTGATGGACTCAGTCCTTGGCTCATTGAAGAAATTACTGTCACTCTAGTATGAAAGAAGGTTTCCCTTATCATAAGGTAGGAAACAGAGAGACCAGCTGGAAGTCTTTTGCAATGTTTCAGAGAAAAAATTAGGGATTGAATCAGGGTCATAGTGGTGGTATTGACACAAAGAAAAAGGTTTCAGACATATTAGAATCCAGGACAAAATGGAGATCTACAGTGAAGCAGGAGGAATCAGAGATGATGTGGTTATTCCACAGTGATCACAGGCAGTCCCTGGGGTAATTTTCACATGCACTGGAGTCTCCAGATACCTACCAAGCACCCCCAGCCCCTGGGAGGGCCCAGAAGAGGCTGTTTTCCAAGAGTCTGCCCACCAAAAAAAGGCTAGTTTACTCCCCAGGTGCTCTAGTTCTATATTATTATCATTGATTACTTCTGCTTCAAATCATATTTGCAAAGAACAATATAATCATTTTTATTAATATTCTTCTATTATAAGACACCAAGCTAGATTGCCCTGCATGATCAGCAAAGCTGGGACTAACACCCTGGAGTCTGTCTGAGTTCAACCAACTAACCTCCTCTCTATTACATGGGCTTTACTGAAGCAAGTACTGTAAAGCCTTACTTAATTAAAACCAAGAAAACAAGCTGCAGTGGCAAGCTTTGAACAGCCTCCAATGTTCAAAGAAATAAAAATAGCAATCTTGCATCCCTGGACTGGTCAAAATGATAAAAACAAGATACAATGCTGTCTCAGAGCCAAATGTGGATTTGAATGTGCCAGGAGCTGACTACTGACTAAATGCACACAGATATCCTTGAAGGCTTACAGAAGCCAAATGGATACAAACTATTTTAACCCCTGCTTCCTACAAGACACTCTGGCTTGTGTTTTATATATAGTAAGAGTTTATTTTACTCTTCTGATAACCCTTTAACCCTGTGGTAGTGCTATTAGTAGTTGATTTACATGAATGATAACTGGAATTTAGAAAGCTTAGATAAATTACTAAACTCACATGGCTAGTACTCATATTGCCAGAGCTAGAACCCAAGTCTAAGTCTAGACCCTGCAGTTTAAACTCTGTGACACGCTATGGTGTAGGAAAACAGGTGGTTTGAAGCTATCTCTGTTCTCTCTGTGATTCAATTATGCACTGTGGAATCTAATTGTCAATATTTTATGATTAATATCAGAGGCAGAATGCTGGATTACAGGGACCATGAACCTAATCCAATCCAACATGGCCAAAATAGTATTTACTGAGAACTTCCTACTATTTATACAAGGGCAGTGATTGGACCTTCAGGAGAAAAACTCATTGGAAAGTGTTCTGGCCTCCAAATTTGTCTTTAGACAACCTACAATCTAGATAGAGATGGATTAGTCCACAGGCCCCACCAGAACCTCACGAAACCTTTGTAGACTGGACACTTCACCTCAATGCGGAAGTTAAGGGGCTTAACCTTTAAGATATTCCCTTCTTGATCGTGCTATAACTTCATATTAATCATGATCCCAGAACACTAGTAGTTGCAGAATATTAGTAATAATAATAATAATAATAGTAGTGATTAGTAAGTGCCCTGTCATTTGTTGCCCATCCACTGCAGAATCAAGCAATCAAGCAATTGTCACTTATTTAGTTAGTAAGGTGATTAAAACTCAGATCTGCCTGAAAACAAAATTCCACCACAAAGCCAAACAGTATCCTTTTCCTCCAAAGTACACCACACTTTCTTACAGAATAAAACCTAAAAGATGGAAACCCCTTGAAAGCAATTTTGACATACTTTCTGTCCAAATTGGCTCTAAAAATATTTACAGAAATAATAACAGTTGGGGAGACACTTCTCATTTATTTATCAATTCTAGTCCAAAGGCCAAAAGATTTTTTCTTATTTCACTTGCAAATTTTTTTCTCATTCTCATTCTTAATGTATACTCAGTCTGCCTTTTCCATCTCATCTAAGTTAAGGAACATGTCCTAATTGGCTTCTGGATTGGGTAGTCCTGCCATCATTCCAAAAGTGGGGATTGGGGAAGTGTAGGATGGCTTTGCTCTGCATAGACATGGAGGGGAGACTCGGAACAGTCTCCTGGGGTCGGGTGTTCCAGGAAACACCCTGTCTCCCTGCCTTTCCCCTCAAAGCACAAAGCCAAATCAGACAGACATTATCTTGTGAAAAGATGGAGATACTGAGACACTTGCAGGAAAGCAGGCAGCAGAGGCCTAAAGAAAGCAGGGTAGAGGTCAAGGAAGCCAGAGTCTGTCTGGGAGGGCTGGGACAGCTGCCATCAACGGAACAGGAAGAGTGTCTCCCCACTGGGCACTTTATGGGGCTGCTAATTGTCCATTGCTATATATATATCCTGCTTACTCAAGGGCAACTGTGTCCAGGGAGAGACTCGAAGAGCTAGAGATGGATTTAAGAAGGCACAATAGATTCATAAAAGTAGATGAATAAATAAAGACATTAACTTTTAATGTAAATAGGACTGAAGCAGTCTTAATGCCTTATTTCTTAAAGATATAAGAGGAAATTCCTTCTGCCAATTTGAACAATTTTAAAGTATACTTGAGAGCACTTGGAAAGAAGAAAAGGGACCCAAGTACCAGATAATATCTGCTTACAGTGTCAGGGGTAACTTGGAGGTGCTCACAGAATTGGAGAAGTGGGCTGCAGCTCATATAGCTGTAAATCCACCACGCTGAAAGAAAGCTGGTCCCCAGTAAACTAAGGGCTTTGCTCCCATCTTTCTTCCCTTCCTCTCCCTCCCTCCCTCCCTCCCTCCCTCCCTCTCTCCCTCTCTCTCTTCTATTTTAGGTGATTTTGTATGCTCCTATGATGGATATTGGCACACTTATTTTCTGGGAAGTATATTTAAGCTAAGAGAACTTCAGTGTCTTACCAAAGACGCACAACTGGTGTGTGACCAAGCTATGGCAATTTTTAAACTTCAAATGTCTCCTTTCCACTATTTCTAACCCTTCTACATGCCAAGACCAGATTAATTTTTACTAAGAGTCATTTCTTGTCATAGTGTACTCACCACCTTCAAAGTGTCTTTTTGAATGAATGCCAAGTTGCTCAGTTCAGAACTCTATAGCCTCTGGTTTTGTGCTAGCATTTTGGTCTTCCTTCCTGTCACTGTTTTAACACACTCTCCACATCAATTAAACCAACCTGCATGTCATGTCTGAAAACTTCACTAATTTCCCCACATCCATATTAATTAAAAAGGCTGCTGTTCCTGATTAAATGTGGGAGGCATAGAAGAAGGAGATGACAAAGTTGATTCTGCATTTTCAAGGCTGAGTGATTTAGAATATTGGTGCCATCAAACAAAATGCAAATCCATGAGAGGAATGGTTTTCAGAGAAAGGGAAAATCCTATGTTGATGTCTTCTTTGAATGAATGGGAGAATACTATGGAGGAAAGCAGTTTGGTCTCCACGTACAAGTGGCCCAGTGTTCAGATGGGAAGTTGGAGTTAGAGGTGGTGATTTTGAAAGTTATCAAAAAGGAAGCAGCTGAAGGTATTAAAGAAGTTGCCCAGAGAAGAGAGGGAAGTGAGAGGAAAAGAGATCCCAGACCAAATCTCTGGAAAGTCCATGGATCTGTTATGGTTAAGGATGGAAGAGAAATGTAGGGGAAATGGGAGGAAAACTCAAACCAATAGCATAGGATCCTCCTCCCATTTCCTTAGGATGATACAGAAGTAAGGGAATAATTTGATTCTCAAACCAAGACTATTCAATGTGTTGTAGTAATTTCAAGGTCTTTCCTTGGCTGTCAAGGTTAGAAGCATAAAGTCCAACACATCCTATGACTCTGGTCGCTTGTTCATTTTCACATTGTGGATCTTACTTTCCAAAGGAATACTTGGAAATTAATGAATATGGGATATAAACCAGCGTCCCAGGCACTGAGCATCCAATAATGAATGATACCATATCCCTGCCTTGGTGAGTTATAGCACTTTTGGGTTCAGTGACAGAGGTAGTGCAAAGTAGCATGGGTGTGTGGGATGGATCTGGAGCTGGTGCTTATCGGATCAGAGATCATTGCTACATCTCAGATGTAAGATGTGATTGACTTAATTAAGAGGGCATGATCAAATTAAAAGATAATAAAAGTTGCATATATGAGACCATCTTCAAGCCTCTCAGGAATGTTGGAGCACAGCATATCAGGCAGTAATAGAGTCTTTGGCTTGTGTTTGGGGAAAAAAGCAGAGGCCATTTATATACCAGGTTAACTTTTAATGTTATCCTTCAGATGATAGGAAACCACTAAAAGGTTTTAAGTGGGCTAATTATATCGTTCAGATGATGTTTTAGAAATATCTCTTTGGCAGAGGAAGAATGAATTGGAGAATGTCAAAACAGGGAGATGGATTGGGAAACTGCCACAGTTACCTAAGCATGGATGATAAGGCTTTGAACCAGCAAAGATACGGAAGAATATTTGGAGTCTAGAATTCCTCTGGAGATGAAATTGCTTGAACTGATGATGACTAGAGCATGAGAGCAGAGAGCCACAGAAGGCTCTCGTGGGTGATTAAGGGGGCCGTGGGATCAGGGACCTACATAGGAGATCAACATACAGCCCCAAGTAGGAATTGGCTTAGACTCTGCAGTGGTGGCCAACCTATGGCATGCATGTTAATTGTGTTTTTATGACAAAGGATGTTAATGTAGACTCTTTTTTTCTACACTAAAACCTCAGTATTCAGGTTTAGTTGCAGTGTTGGCATTTTATGATAAAGAAGTGGGTTTGGGGTTATAGTTTGGCACTTAGTCTCTAAAAGGTCATTGGCTTAGAGGAACACTGGATTAAGACCAATTTTGAGAGATGTTGAACTGGTCATTCCTTTGATGTACCAATAGCAGATACTTGGCAGACATGCAAAAGTTAAAATGCAAATCTTGGAAAATCTAAAGACCCAGGTGTTATGTTTCTTTCTGTCACTGTGACAAAATATCCGGGGAAAACAATTTAAAGGGAGAAAAATCTGTTTGGCTCATGGTTTCAGAGGATTCAGTCTATGTCACTAGGCCTGTTGTTTTGGGGTCAGTGGTGAGGCAGAACATCATGGCAGGGTAGGCATGGTGGAGCAGAGCTTCTCACCCAGTGGCAGCTAAAAAGCAGAGAGTGAGAGGATAAGGTCGGTACTTCAGTATCCTCTCAAGAGCATATTCCGTATAACCTACCTCTTCCAAACAGTTCCTGCCTCCTGTTTCCACTACCTCTCAATAATATCACTAACTGGGACCACACCTTCAACACACAAGCTTTTGGCAGATGTTCTAGATTTAAACTATGGCAGTTGCCTATATAGATATAGCAAGACCACCGATTCCTGGGCAGCACCAACATTTCTGAGGTAGCCAGCAGAAGAGTGGACTGGGATGGAAATAGAGAAGAAGCTGTCAGAAAAAGGTGACACTTTGTCCAAGCTTTGTAGAAGTAAAGAGACTACAGAATTCCAAGGAGAGGACACTGTCCCCAGATACAATAAAAAAGATCCAAATCAAGAAATATAAATAGTCAATGGCTCTTTTTGATGCAGCTCTCCAAGCTATAAGACTTGAGCACCAAGCTTCAAGCCCAGGGAACTTGAACAAGCGGAGGCACACAGGCGGAGCTGCCCATTTTGTGCTTCCTACTGCCTTCTCACTGTATTTCTTGATCTTCATGGAATCAAGGTTGTTTTATCTGTCATCATGGGCTCGGTGCAAGTTAGGTTGCGTAAAATACCCTTTCTTGAGAGTCAGATGAAATTGGGAAGGTCTCCATAGGCAAGACAAATTTGAACAGGGAGTGTAGAAATGCCTTACAAATGAGACATTGGGGACCCTGTGGGAAAGAACAGGCAGGCCTTGGCTAAGCTCTCTTGTAGCAATTGTTGATCATGATTACTCAGAAATTGTGAGAGAAGAAGGTGTTGTTTTCTGGCACTCAGAAACACACATTTCTTTGTAGTAGTAAATTCCAGCCTGGTATAACACTCGCTGCATATATTAACCTAGGAGCCAAGCTATTGTTAGAATTTTGAAGAATTAAACATCTACTTCATGCAAGGTGCAGAATAAAAATCTATGGTTTGGGGGAGGGTTTCTCTATTTTCTTAAAAACAACATATCTCATAGGTGAGAATATATGGTACAAATGGTAATTGCCTTTTTTGCTGGAGCTACATTTTCTTCCTCCTCCCTTTCTCCTCCAGTATTAATTATCAGAACTAAAAATAGTCCATTGTGGGCTCTGTGAGCCTCTGGAGGGTTCTACAGAAATCTGACATCTGTGCAGGAGGCTCTGCTGAGACGTATGCTCCTGTGAAGCTGTCTCCTGTTTGTGAATTCAGTAAACACTTGCACAGTACATGCTGAAGTGTCTGTCTCTCACAATGGCTGTGAGTGGCAGCCTGTGAGAACACTGTCTTTCTGAGCAGACATGACTCATAGTACCCAGAGGGAATAGAGAATGCATGGAATATTTATGATTAGGAGCATTAATGACAACAGGAAAATATTGTTACAATAACATACCACAATGTAACCTTTGTGTGTAACCCAAACACCCTGGACCCAGATAGTTTCTTTTTGTATATTTGTAAGAAAAAATGTCCTCCCCTAACCCTATTTGGAAAAAAAAATCTTGTATAAGGAAATTTTAAAATAGAAAAATTAGTGAGTTGTTTGCATCCATGGTCAGGTGAGGTTGGGTTAGATGGGTACAAGGAATGTCTTTGTAGTCCAATGCCTAGCTCGTGAAATTAGAGACTAGTGGCTTTTCATTAAGCCTCTACTCAAAAATACAACTATGATTGCTGATCAAGTCCTTCTGCACTTAGTAAAGTTTAATTTCAAGAAAGGTAAGACTGATGACTTTACAATTAAGTTCTAGGCAAAACTGCAATGAATGATTATGTAGCTGTATAGGACTCTTTGATTAAGAAATATTAGCTGGCGCTCAAAGCAGGGGTCTGTAGATGACCATGGTGCAGAATAAGCTCTGGGAGGCAAAGACAGGACACAGAGAAGGCAGAGGTACACAAAGCAACTGGCAGTCATTCTGAGCAGAAAGGACTGTGTCATAACTCTACTCCCATGTGTTCTCTGCAGTGGGCTGTAAGAGCTACAGAAGTGTTTGTTTAAATTTGTAATGCCAAGAGGTCACTTCACAATCTGCTCCTCTTATCAACTCTGATCAGCTCCTCTGGCCCAGCAATCACTTAATTTCCTAAAGTAACTCTAACATGTTTATACATTGTATACTGACAACTGGAAAAGAAATTTGAAGTTACCCATTGGTTTCAACAGATGCTTATTGAGTAACTACTAAGGGTAAAAATGATACAAGTCACTGGGAATTATGAAGCACAATATACATTTAAGCTTTGAATAATTTATCTGTTGTGAAAAAGAAAAACAATAACCTGAGTATTTACTCTTATAATTTCCCATTTGATAGCATATGAATTGTGCCTTTTGAATTAAAAATAATTTAGTCTCAAATTATTTTCTTGTTGTCATACATCATATATCAGAGTTGCTGACACTTCTTTGTCAATTGGTGTGTGGAGAAGTTGAAAATGCTCTTTATTTTTAACCGAAGAAAATCATAATTTGGAAGACAAATTTGCTGCAATGAAAGACTTCATACAGTCCATTTCATATCAAATAAGGGGCAGCCAGTCCTCAGCTTCAGTAATAAGAGAGGACCCTCACTGGGAGAAGGTGGCAAGACTTGCAGTGGCCTTCCATCCTTCCACATTTATGTATGGGTGAGGACTATTTCCGGACTGTCATCACAGTTGTCATTTACAGAATCTTCATTTTTGTAAATATCTCAAATTGAAGACTGGCTCAAGACATTTGTCTAAAGACATCCCCATAGTGAATGGCTCCACTTGTCTCCAGGCAAAATGGTGGGATGCTTTCTGAGAATGGAGCATCACTAGGCTTTTTGTACTGAATCTTTAGTTTTTGCACACCTCGTTATGGGCACACTTAGACTCAGTTAGGCTATCTCAGAGGCTGCTGTGATCACAGTGGGAAGAGCAATTGAGAGGAGACCAGAAAGCTGATCCTAGGAACTCCAGACCAGCCTCTTTGTATTTGTTTCCTGTGCTGGAGAGCTCTGGTAAAATTCATTTGGGAACAAACAAACGAACACAGATTATTCAATGTGTGTGTGTGTGTGTGTGTGTGTGTGTGTGTTTTAAGCTGGAGAACAATGTATTGAAAATATCCATACATATCTTAGAGAATTACCTAAATGTTCTCCAAAAAGGGAATGTTGGAGTGTGCCATTGTGCAGTTTTACTCTGTTATCTTATGCAGGAGACAGAAAGAAGGAAAAGGACCAACATAGAGGGAGATAAAGGTAACAGTGTTAGGTTTAAAAAAGAAAGTGACTCAGCCATAAAAAATGAGAAATTAGAGACATTTATAGCTAAGTGGATGCACATTGAGGCGATACTCTTAAGTGAAATAAATAGGACACACATGTATAAATACCGAATAGTTTCTGTGGTGTGAGAAACTGAAAGTGTAAATAAGGACGAAATGTATAATAGGTAATGTGAAATAGGAAGAAAAGGGGCAAAGGGGAAGGAAGTGGGAGGGCTAGGGGAAAGGATAGAAGGGAATGGGATTAATATGAGAAAATGGAAAAATAGGGACAAAATCTTTGTAAATAGGAATGGAGAGGTTGAAGGGAGAGCTGGGCAAGGGTGAAAAATAAGAACCAAGAGAGCCTATGTAAAGGTGCAAATTTCCAATGATAAATGTCATTATATTGTATACCTAAAATGTACCAATGATTAGAATGAATAATCGATAATGTAAAATAGGAAGAAAAGGTCCAAAGGGGTAGGGGTAGTGGTAGGGGCAGGGGAAAGGAAAGAAGGGAAAGGAAAAATGCTGAGAAATGGAAAAAATGGAAATAAAGTCTTTGTAAATAGGGAAGGGTGGAGGGGGTGAAGGGAGGGCTAGGAATGGAGAAAAAATAAGAACCAAGATGCATTATGTAAAGGTACAATTCCCAATGAGAAATGTAATTGTGTTGTATACCTAAAATGTACCAATAAAAGAATTTAATTTAAAAAATAATTTAAAAATAAAAATAAAAAAGAAAGTGACTGCCTAACTGTTTCTCACTGCTGAGACAAAATACTCACACTCAAAGTTAAAGAAGGAAAGGTTTATTTAGATCACAGTTTGTAGAGGCTTCAGTGTATAGCTTGCTGGCTCCAAGGTAGTGTGGCACAGCAGAGGGGCATCATAAAGGAGAAGCAGTTCATGGTGGGCAGAAGGCAGCAAAGCAGTGAAGTAGTAAAGAAGCAGCAAGCAATAACAACAGGTCCCTCTGTCTGGCCCTTACATTCTATTTAGGCTGCCCACTCTTAGGGAAGGTAGCATTCACACAGGGTAGGGCACCCTTAATCCTAGAATCACACCATGGATCTATCCCAGCATCACACACTGAATTCCAGTGTCACACACTCTAGATCCAACCACTGCTGAAAAGCCCCACCTATGACCACATGAGACTTTCTGGGGACATCTGGACACAATACATAAAGTGACAAAGCAGTATGTATTGTATGATCCCATACTACAACAATGCATACATACAACACATACATGTTACAGTACATACAGATTGTAACTATAGTCATCTTCCTGCACAGCTGGGTGCAAGCATTCAGAGTTTCCTACAAGTTGACCTTTTGACAAAGGAGTAAGTGGAGCCCACCAGAGCCTGGTAAACAAAGTTAAATGTGATCCTGAAACTTTGGGTTTAATTTCTGGATCAGAGACCTTAGATTTGTGCTCGGCTTAGGATTTTTGTTGTTGCTGTTGTTTTCAGTCTGCTGTCTGGTGATAAAACTCATCACAGAACTAGTAGAGCTCCCTTCCTGAAAACATAGGACAGAGTTAAAGCAGAAAGAGCAACCTCCCGAATAAAAGCTAAGTTACTCTGAAGAAAATCTGTTAAGAAGTTAACCTTTGTATCCATTGGAGGAAGAAAGAATAATAAAAAAAAAAAAAGCTAGAAAAAGCACACAAATATTGACCAAACTATGGGAGAAAAAAATGTAAGTGACTCAAATTTCAATTTATAAAGGATGATCAATCAGGGAGTTATTTGTATTAAATTCTGAGGCAGACCATACTCATTTTACTTCTCTCTCTGGCCTCTAAGAAACAAATTATAGTGCAAATCTATTTTTCAGCACCCTAAACATTATGTACCAACTTATTTTGGATTAATATTACAATGTGTTGATGAAATTTTCTAAGCATAGCTTAAAGCTAAAATGAGAGTGTTTTTTTTTCTCAAGTAAAATGTGTTGATAATTGCTTTATGGTGACCATTAGTTGCATATTCAATTTTATGTTCATAAAGATGGTGTGCTGGGAAATTATTTTAATAGTCAGAAATATGGAATGTCTACATGTCTTCTATGCCCTAGGTTAATTTTTATTTTATTCTATTTTAACAATTTTATTTATTGCGAGCCTGCTGTGTCCCAGGGTAGCATCCAAGGACTAAGAGAAGAACTAAGAGTCCATTGTTTGTTTTTGTTGTTTGCTTTTGGTGATGAGTATTGAAACTGGGGCTTTGTACATTCTAAGCAAGCACTCTACCAATGAGCTGCAATGTTAGCAGAATATTTTCTTTCTAAAATTGTTTCTAACTTCAAGAAATTAGTACTTCTGTAGGTGAAATAGGCATGTATACCAAAATTGTAATGAAAGGTGATAGGTGTTAGAAAAGAGGTTGGAATAGAGTAATATGAGAATGGAGGGAAACTAGACTTCCAATTCCATGTAATTACAGACTGGGTTGAGTTCTTTTTTATTTCTGTATCCTCAAGTCTATCGCAGTTTGGTTGTTAGAAGTCCCCCTCTTCCAAGGCCCATGTGTTACAATTCTCCAGTGTGGCACAGTTTGGTGGTGGCAGAACCTTTGAGAGGTAGGACCTAGTAGGCCATAGGTTATTCAGAGCATCTCCTGCAGGAGATCCTAGCACCTCCCCCATCTCTCTCACCACCCCACACTCATAATTTTCTAGTGATGAGATGGACACTTTGCTCTGTCACTGCGTCACCACAGCCCACAGCAACAGGGCCAACCAGTCATGGTCTGGAACCTCAAAAACCGTGGGCCGCAACAAGTGTTTTCTCTTCATAAGTTAATTGTCACAGCTATTTTGTTAAAATGACAGACATCTCACTATCACAAACCCCCTAGCATAATGCCTGCTACCTGGGATATGTTTCATAATTATTTTTGACTGAAAAAATGAGTGGAACCATGAATGAAGTGAGGGCTGCTGGAAGAAGCTTCATCACATTTAAGCTTGGTATGGAGAAAAAAAGAGAAAGGAGTACAATGGAAAAATTAGTAAGAGAATATTTCAAGTAGAGGCTTTAAACCTATTAGAGAAAGCTCATGCCAAATGTAGAGAATAAAATGACGCAATATTGAAAAGTATGTATTTAACATGTTAATGTGCTGCACACACATGCATACAGGTATATATAAAGGTTATTTATCTTATATTTACTTTATTTCCTTATGTTTTATCTAGATTTTGTGTATCTTGTATATAGAAAGTCAAAACTTCTGAAGCCAGAAATTCCCCAGTTCTGTAGATCAGGTCTGGCTTTTGGTTCTTTTAACAGCCTTTACCATCTCTGTTGTCGCTGTGTTCTGTGTAACCCTCATGCTTTTCAGGCCTTGCTGTTCATCATTTATTTCACTAGTCACTGTCAATATTACCACAAAACCTTTTAAGAGCTCACAGCCCTGCTTGGAATCTGATCTCTTCTTTTCTTTGTCTTAGTTCTGATGAAGTTTGGGGCTATTCCAAAGCTGGTTAGCAGGAAGGAATCAAAAATAAGAGGCTGGTAAGATCTCTTGAATCATCCTAGAGCAAGCTGTGTAAATAAGCCATATGTTAAAAGCTTTTAGAGATAGGCTAAATATAGTCTCCTCTAAATGCCTTTATGTTATCCTCTTTCATTTCAGCTTTATTCATATTTAACAATGAGAAATGTGCCTCCATTATTAATATCTCTGCATATGGCATGTTATGAAAATGAATAGTAATAATAATTCAGAATCAAGCTGTTTTAAAGGTAGGGTAGCTGGCAAAGTTGCTAGAAGAATAGAGAGAATAACAGTTTAGACTTCACAGACTAAGTGGTATATTGGTCCTTTCTCTTTCTTTGATCTTGTATATTATCAAATTCTTTGAGTAGACATGTCTTGTATTCTATATTTAGCCAAACTGGTGATTACTCAATAAATACTACCTGCTGTCTATATAGATTTTAGAAGAAGCAAAGGCAGTGCAGAGGGAGTATGAAGTGATTTGAAAGTTCAAGTGATTCGAGGAGGTCCACCATAGACATTTGTGTAAATAAAAGCACCAGCTCTGATGTCTGGAGGAAGGATTACTGCATCTGGAATCCTTTCAGACATTTGAGTCCATTTGCAACATAGCTATTTCATTGGGAAGTCAATTCCTGGGGATCCATTTTACTATAATTTTTAAACCAAAGGCTAACTTCACATCCTCTGGGAAAGATAGATATGGTGCTTCGGACTCCAGAGAAAAAGAGATAGCTTCTCTAAGATGAGGAGTCCTGTCTTCTCTGGGCAGCATGTGTGCTAATCACAGAAGCAAGATATGTTCTTTCTACCTCCTACGTGTGTTGTCACACAGACCGGTTCATCCATCTCTCTGAACACCAAATAAAAGGAAGTCCTTGATGGACTAGATCCTTAGAGGCTTTTACTCCTGAGTCTTACAGTGGTAGGAGCCAGTGGGTGTGGAAAATAACTCATTTTGTCATTTGCTCTTTCTTTGCATTGGTTTGCTTACTGGCCTCAACACAAAGCTAAGAGGTGATTTGCTTTCATGGAATAACTGCTGTTCAAAATCAAAGCTGGAAGGCAGAACTCCAACTGACAACTTTTGTTATAAACAAGAGAAAACAAAAACAGAAGAAAGGAGGGAGATACACAATTCAAAAGATACAGACAGAGACAGACATATGTCGATTCACAACCATCTGGTCCTAGCCATTTTTGCAACTGATACCTTATGCAGGCATCAGTGTCGTCACCAAGGCCAATGAACACTGATTGTTTAACTCTATGTCAGGGCCTGTGATAAGCACTTTCCATCCACTTTCTCATTCAATTCATACAAGCCCCTTAAGGACATAATATTACTAATGTTGGTGTTAGGCTTATGAAAGTCCATTTTGGGGGAGGTTGAATTGTTTGTTCATTTTCCCACAGGCAACAAGTGTTGAGTCAGGACCATATTCAAATCTAACTGATTCAAAAGCAATTTCTCTGAACTCTAACAATGTACCACCTCCACACTGAAATTGTAGCCAAATGCAATAGAGGGTAAATATCTGTTAGGAAAAGCTGCATTTGACCCGAAGCCAAGTCAAATTCAGGCATAATGCTGTCCATGTGTCTCAGTCTATTTTATGCTGCTACAACAAAATACTGAAGATGGGGTTTAAATGAACAGAAACATATTTGGCTCATGGTTTTGAAGATGAGAAAGACCAAGATTGAGGAGCCACATCAGGTGATAGTCTCTATGCCACCCCATAATATGGTAGAAGATATCACATGCACAGTGCAAAGTGAGAGATCAAATTCACAGCCACAAACTCTTTTGAAAGGAGAATTAATCCATTTTGAGCAGGGAGCACCTAAGACATAAATATTTTCCAGTACTGTTGCGTTGAAGATTAGGTTTCCGACACATTGTTTTGGGGGCCACATTCAAATCACAGCACTACTCATTTCAGCCAAAGCACAGGTTAGACACAGCCCAAGAGAGCAGACCAACTGAAAACTTTTGTGACTGGTGCCTCTGCTCTGTTCTTTGATGCCCAAAGCCTTAAAAATCTAAGTGCTGGTGTTAATTTCCTCCAAGACCTTTAAATGTCATGGAAGGAAATTTCTATTTTAATCTGGATGCACAGGTCCTAAATCTGGGGGGCTCAGAGTTCTATGAAGTCTGGGAAATAAGTGCATTCCCCATCTCCTCCAAATTCCTTCACCTTTTCAGTGCAGTAGCTGATTGACTACAAGCAGCTCCCAGAACTGAAATAGGTTTCAGAATCTTCAGAGTTTCCATTAATGGAATCATGCAATTCAGCAAAAGGAAGAAACAGGGCTGACGTACCGGCAGGTGTTAGAGTGAACCATCTGCTTGTTAATAACTTGCCCACAGATTTTCATGCATTACGACAGGGTACATTTATTATGTGATGCTGGGCCCATTCTGTCCAACTATCTTTTGGTAGAAATATAGTATTACTACTTTCACAATGTGCTATATTTTTAAATTTATGTTTTAAAATCCTGCTCTCCTTGAATCATGTTCTCAAGCATTTTCTCTCCTCCCCCAACTCCTACTCCTTCTTCCTAATGTAGTTCCTTTTCCTGAACTCTCCTACAAACCCCAACACAAATCTCAAATTAAAGCCATCATCACTGAAGAAATAGGCTTTCAGTGCAGACAAAACTCAGATTATATTTATTGAAAGTGGTATTTTCCAATACAGGTTAAAATTTATCCCAATAATTTTAAGGACATTTTAAAAAATCTTGATTTAATTTTATATTATACTTTAATGCCTTAAAATAGAGAAGTTGCTATGAACTAGATGTTGGAAAATCTTGACAATAAGAAACTATATGGCTCAACTGCAGCCATTAACTAGCAGTGGGGACTTGGATTTTATTTATAAAATGAGTGTACTGGATTAGATTGGTGATTTGATTTATTTATTTACCCAACAAGTATTTATACTCTCTTCCCAAAAGTTACATACTGTAGGCTTACTTACTTACCTTGTTGCTGAGACAAAATATCCAGTACCCAAAGTTAAAGAAGAAAAGGTTTATTTTGGCTCACAGTTTGTAGAGGTTTCAGTCCACAGTCAACTGGTTCCAAGGCAGGTGCCATGGTAGAAGGGCATCACAGAGGAGAAACAATCCATGGCATGACAAGCAGAAGGTAGCAAGCAGCAGCCAGCAGCCAGCCTGCCTTTCTTTTTTATCCCATCCAGGGTACCAGCCTTTTGGGTGGTGCCACCAAGAGCTATGCTAATTCCAATCAGTGGATTAATTTAGTATCACATACTCTGTATCTCATTATCACACGCCCTAGATCTAGCCAGCTTTGAAAAGTCCCACCTATGAGTGCATGAGGCTTTGGGGGAACACCTAGACACAAGCCATAAGACATACTGTACTGAGCAGTAGCAATGCAAAAGTCCAAGATATAGACCTTATTTTCAAGGATTTCACTTATTAGCAGAAATAGACAATTGCAAAAATGATATATTAAATATTCTGTCTGAACATGTACAAAGGTCACAACACATAATAACTATAGAATTCTTTGAGCTGCTTTTCTTGAGTTGGGATTGCTCCAACAGCAAGATAACAGAAGCCATCTTAAATGTCCTTGATAGCACAGTGAGACAGCAGTTGAAAGGTACTTCATTCAAGAAAGTAGCTTCTTGGGGTCTATGTTGGTATGCAGCTGAAAATGAAGGCTAGTTCACAGAGATCAGAATGTGCATTATTTTTTCTGGAAAATAATGACCAGCTTATAATTTTATACCTATTCTGGACACGAAGGTTTATTGAATATTCATCCTTGACCAATAGAATCTCTTGAGTCAAACTAGCCCACCCCTTTGAAAACTTACACTATTTTTTTCTTTTTCTGGTTATGTGATATCTATTCCACATCTTGTTTATTAGATTTTCCATAATGCATATGAAACTTATAATTTGAAAAGAAATTTTCTTAAATAGAAACTCAAAGATAAGAAAATTAATACAAAATTCTTTTAAAATTTAATGTAAATGATAATTTTAAATTCCAAAGGCATATCTTTATATATTTCTAAATATATAGTTATTTCCTTCTTATAAGTATTGCTATATTTCTTCTTAACATTTTCTTTCATGCACATATTTTATAAGTTTAGAAATTTAACATTAGCTTAGGACACTTGCAATATCCATTTGCCTACTAAAAGACTAGATGTAATCCCTTAAAAATATTTTTGGCAGGGCCAGGGATTTAGCTCAGTGGTTCTGCCGTCTGCTTTGTAAGTGCAAGGTCCCATGTTCGATCCCTGGTACCAAAAAAATATATACATTTTTGGCAAAACTTTAAGTGAAAAGTTATACTTTGATAGTATTTAACTTTCATTTTTTTTAGTACTTTTGACCTTAAACATTGTATATGCTTTTTTGTATTAAATCTGAAAATACACAATCTCAGGTAAGACTGAGTTTATTCACACAATCTATTGGTCAGTCAATATTTCTCTAAACTTACAGTGGTGAGGCAATCTAGAAACATGGTCAAGGACATAGGTCAGGCACCTTTCCTTGCTGTTCTTCTCATTTGTGTGGCATTAATAAGCTTTGTTAATCTCTAGCATGCCAGACGTGAAGGACAAGTGACCTTCTTCAAGACCATTATGAGAAAATTTAAGGAGATAATAGAGTTACATGCTTGGTCACTGCCTAGAACCTGCAAATCTGCATCTAGTTTTAACTGGTATGATCATATTATTTTGCTTTAATCTAGTAGTTTTCTTTCTCTGAGAATGGATTTTTCATGATTCTAGTACAAGCACTATTAATTAACCAATTAGTTATTTTAACCAGTACTTAATTGATTTATTCATTTTTTTCTTCAACAGATCCCAGGAGTTATATTTATTCCCCTAATCAAGCCCCAAATCCCAGCATCCAAGCCACTGATGGTCCTGTTGGCTGCATCTCTGAACATTACCTAGAATCTCTTGTGCCCATGGTCATATTTTCTCCCTCAGTGCACAAGTACTGTTTCCTGAGTGGCCTCCCTTTCTTCACCCGCTCCTGTCCAGCCTCCAGCACATCAATTCTGAACAGTGCGGCAGACCTCAGCTTTAAGTATGAACCAGCCTGCATCACTGAACATATTAACTCCTCCAATGTCATCTCATTGCATGTGGAATAAAGTGCACACACCCCGCTGTGGTCTGCAAGACTGTGCACAATATGCCCCTCCTACATCTCCCACTTCACCTTCGTGCTTTCTGCTGGTCCTTGAGTATCTCAAGCTCTTCTCTGTGGCACTATGAACTGCTCTTCACTCTGGCTGAATGTTCTTCTCCCTGACCTTCACATAGGCTCCCACCCAAGCCACTTCCTCCTGGACACCTGCTGGGGGCCCCGCCTTGCCTTTAGACACCTTTTCTCTTGTACACTCTTAATGTTCCCATCACTGCCTCAAGTTATTGTTATTTCTATTCAGGTCTTCTCATGCTTCTTCTCTGTCTCCCACTCTCTACAAATCTGTGAATGCATTCTCCTCAAGTGGAAAGACTGTGTTCTATTTATTGCTGTTTTTCCAAATCTGTAACAGAATAGGTAATCAATACCACCAAACAAATAAATGAGCATTTAGTCAAAGAATTACATACAGTTCCAAACTTATCATGGCATGCCTTACAATTTTTCAACATTCCAATGATGCAAAAGTTATAAGACATTCAGTAGAAGTCACATATAAAATTTGAATGTGCTCTTTTTCTGAGCTAATGATATACAGTATGATCCTCTCTGAAGATATGAGGCAGCAGCTGTAAATCCTCAGTTCCTGGTCAGCTACATGGTCATGGAAAAAACCTACAGACACTGTACAGTGCACTGTGTTGTTAAGTGAAGATGTTTGCAGGTTAGGTGGATTCAATGTTTTCTACTGATGATATTTTCTATTTACAGTGGGTTTACCAGGATGTACCCTCAGCACCAGTCAAAAAGCATCTGCACTAGGTCTTCAGCCAAACAGATCATCGTAAGTTGAATGTGATTTCAGCTGGACTTCCCTTGGTCTTGTCACTGTCTAGACCAAGTCCTTTGTTCTGAGTGCAGGTAGATCAGTAACTAAAAAGGAACCCTCATCTAAGAATCCAGGTTGTATTCAGAAAGTTTAAGCAAAAGAAGTCACAAGTTATGCATCCCAGATCTCTTGCTGTGATCTCTGTCACTCACACAGGTCTCAGAATCTTAACACGGCTTGAGCCTGGACAGTACATGTGTTTCAGCAGTTTGGGCTCCAGCTATTTGCTGTGTCTCATGTACTGTGGTACCTTGGATGCCCACAATTCTCTCTCCCCCCCTCCTTGATGCCAGCCAGCCCCCAGTTCACTCTGGGCTGAGCTCTTTCATCCAAAGACCCCTGAATCTGCTTCCACTACCCAAGTCCCCATCATTTAGCAGTACACTGACTCCTCTCTCATGATACCTCCAAATGTATGTGCCTCCTGGCTCCTGCTACATTTAGAAAATACCTCTTACTTAGACAAAGCATAGTGCAAGGCTTCTGTCTTACTTTCGCTTGATGAGTTGATATTGCTTCTCACATTGCTTTCTATTTGGAAACGATTCTGTTTATATAACTTGTATTTTCTGTATTTCTCCTCTCTCATCTTTTACTATTAAGGACACTTGCCTAGAAACAGAATCTGTGGGGTTTTTTTCATCTTCATTCGCTGCCTGTTCCCCACCTGAGTATATCACATTTGATTGCTGTGTTGCAGAGCTGGGCACAGCTTTACCCTGCACTCTATAGTATCAATCTGCTTACCCATCTCTCTCCCTTCCTGTCTTTATACACACACGGACACTGAAGTGTCTCCAGTGGGATGTATATGTGCTAACATTTCTCAGAAATACAGAAATAATATTTTCTTTTATTTTTCAGGTAATGCAGAAAATAATACTCAGCAGTTACGTAGCATTGTAATACATAAATAACTAATCTCCATTGGATATGATCCTTAATGTTTCCATTTTAACAAGGAGAATAAGACCAAGAAATATGAACTAACTTGTACATGGTGATATGGAAATTCCACAGCATAGTGGAGGATTAGAATTCACAGTGACAACTCACTAATCCCGTGATTAGATCATCAGATCATGGTGCCATATATCACATCTCTTAGAAGTTGGAGGATCAGGTGCTTAATATTGCTAAAGGAAATTGATAGAAAGGTCAAACATAAAAGGTACAAAGTGCAGCTCCTCTTTTACTCTACAAGTAAAGAAGCAGATGTTTCCATGTTTAATTTAAAGACCACTCAGTATATGAAATACATTTCTGAAGACAGAGCAAGAGTGAAAATGGTTTCGTGCCTGGACGCCCACTCTTTGGGATTAAGAGCACCTGCCTGGCAAGGATCTACATTTCTCCAAAGCGGCTGTCCTCCTGCCGCTCGCTCATGCTTTCTCAAATCCACCCCTTTGAGGTGCTGTGGAAATGATTATGGCACCACAAACAGGAGATTATATAACTTCAGATCAGGGATAATGAGCAGAAGGAGATAGGTTCCCAGTGAACAACAATCTTGCTTTGTACAAATCTGAATAGGACAGCAGAGGGAAGTGGGGAGAAATACAGGCAGTCTGTGATCTAAGGGGAAAATGGTTTTAAATAAGTTTTTTTTCAGAGATTTCTGGGAGATATTGGCTCTTCCACAGAATTATGGAAAGCTCTGAGATAATTACCTTAGCCTTAAAAACTTTAAAAAAATCTTTTTATAAAAAGTGTGTTTAGTGTTCAGCAAGCTGTCAGATAAATTGCCAAGGAAACCAGTGTCTGGGAGGCCCCAAAGCAGAGGGCACTAGCAACAGAGCAGAGAGGGGGACAGGGTGTCTTCGGGAGCAGCCTATACCACCACTCCATCCTTTCTCATCTACTCTGCATGTATGCTGGGATCATGTGTGCACACGGTACAGTCACTACTTATTTAATTCATGACACTCATGATTAGGAATAGGACTCTGGAGTCAGGAAAATTTGAATTCTGTCATAGCTCCATATAACCTTTCCAACCTGTTTTGCTTCATTTTTAAAATTTTGGACTTTTACCTACTTCATAGGGTTGTTCAGGGCTAAAATGAGACAGTCCATGGAGAACATGTGTCACATGGACTGTGAAATCATAGGTACAGTAGTCTTCCTATATCTGTGGTTTTTGTTGCCATGCTTTCCATTACCCACCATCAACCACATTCCAAAAAGATTAAATGGAGAATTCCAGAAGTAAACAATTACTAAGATTTAAGTTGTGTGCCATTGTGTGTCATTGTGTGTCATTGTGTGTAGTGAAATCTTGCACCATCTGCTGAACCAAGGGTCACCAAGTTGCCCAGCATACCCCACGGTCTGCACTGACTGCCTGTTCATTTCCCAGTAGCTAGCTTTTCCTATTACCAGATCTCCTAGTCATATCACAGGGATTCTTTGCATAACTGTACTTTAGTCACTTTGACTGTGGTCCCTGCTCTCTCCTGCTGTCTGGAGTCCATGGTACCTTTTGGCCCAGGACACTACACACCCAGCCACTGCCTGGTGGACTTCCACTTGTCCTTCAACCTCCACTTTTATGTCACCATCTCAGCCAACCTTCTTTGCCTACTTCATCCAGAATAGGCTGTCTTATTGTTGCTTTCAACAGCAACCTGTTGTTTTCCATCATAGCAGTTGTCAGAATCTGAAAGTTCTCCCTACTTACCCAGTTGTTTGTTCAGTTCCCCATAGATCTGGGAGCAGGACTAAGTAACTGTTCAATGTGTAGACCAGGATTTTCCACAAAATAAACAGTGAATGATGATTTACTTATGCAAAAGAACAATAGAGAGATTCCACTGGAGATTTTTTATAGCATCAACGAAAACTGAGGTCTGATACCAAGATGGTCTTTCTTTACCACAATGGTCTTGGAATATGGATAAAAACTATACAGAAGGTTTGGCAGTGGATTGTAGTTGTAACACAATAGTTTTTATACATTCTTATATTGCTGCTTCTAATCTAGAATTTCCAGAAGAGTAAACAGACTACAACTGTCTTTCTTTTAACCAAAATTTGGTAACTGTCAGAAGTTATATTCACTGTCAAGGGTCCACAGACTTGCATTATGTATCCAGATAGGCTGATCACATCAGTGCTAACAGACAGCTCTAAAGTGGTTTAACGTAATGAAAGTTTATTTCTCATAGTTGCATTATACTTATGCAGGGGTCTGGGAAGATCATCTTAGAATAGGCTGCTTGAAAACAGAATCTGAGATTCTTGCAGAGAAAGGGTTGATCAGGGAGAACTTTTTGAAGATCTGTCTCTAAAGAAGTGAAAAGGGCAGGATTGTGCAGAAAGAGGAGCTGAGCCACCACCTGGTTGCAAAGGAAGTTTTGGCTAATCCCTTTGAGACTTTTGTTTTCCCGGATCATTTAGACACTGGCATGGATCCCTGTCTGACTGGATGTAGTCTTAGGCCTGGCAGTCCCTACTGAGGCACTCAGTGCTCTGTTCTGTCAGCTAGGGCACAGGTACATCATTCCTTGAAAGGAAACTCCAGCAAAGCAATAGCTTTACCCCTTTTACTGCTTACATTTACTTGCTTTCACCCACCTGGGAACAGCCGTTCCAGGTTTTGGTTCCTGGGTTAGAGGGATGTAGTATAGAAGTCAATACAGTAGCAATATGAGCCTCTACATGATATTCATGGTTTCCTTCAACCAACACCCATTGTAGATTCTTCCCACCTTGGCCAGTACCTCTCCTATTCTAGAGACTTGGCTTTATGGAAAGCCTGAGACTTTCGTTCTGATGAGGATGAGGCTAAACCTGATTTCTATAACCTTCTCTGGTTGTGGCTGCTGGGCTTGTACTTTTACCACTAAAACTGGATGTGAAACACTAAATGCTTCCAAATAGACCACCTGCACCCCAAATGCAGTCTTACATGATCCCTCCATGGTGTAGCAGCAGCCTTACCACTGCCTGCTGATTGGAATCAATCATCACTAGCTATATGATGACCTCTTTTCTTGTTTGTTGGTTTCTTGGAATAATAACCTGGTGGCATCCATGGCTTGTGCTATATTCCCAAATGGTAGCCTCCAATGCTGGAAGCCAGAACCTGTATACCCACTACCTACAGCTGCAAGGATGTGAAGAGATTTTCCATGTAAATCATTACTGAAGATGTCAGTCAGGACTCTTCCTTCTTTCCCTCCTTGGTTTCTCTGCCCATTTAATCCTGCTCATATGGTGGCATCCTTCCAAGGTATTGCATCCATCAGATGATAAGCTTTAGAAAAGTGCCGAATGTGGTAAAATCATAGGATTCTCATGGTCCTGTGCCTGTGGCTGCACACCCTTCATTATCAAGTGTGTACTCTCATTCAAGGCAGTATTGTGCCAGATCCCCTGTCATTGGAGCATAATCAGATTCTTCCATGAGAAGAGAAAATCCTCTGTCCTTTTCTAGTAACTGGTCAAATCCTCAGTATCATTGGTGTGAGCTGACGGAGAGGTACAATTACAGTTGTGAAGGACAACTTGTCCACTTGATTTTATGGCCTCCTTTTTTCCTGTGAGCATGTCTGTGCCTAATCATCTGGTTGACTGTTACTGGGCTACTCAATCTGATGCCTTCATCTGTCTGAAGAACCAGGATCCTGATGGACAGTTCTGACTACATGGTCACTTAGTGTTCTATAAACAAGTTATTTATCCCTTCTTTGGCCAAATAGCATTCTTGAAGTTATTCTGTACATGATTGTTATATTAAAAATACATATTTGGTCTTAGTCCTGTGTCTTAGTAGACAACTGCAAACATCCTGGGAAAATTCAGAGTGATGTGGTTTGATATGCTAATCCCTGATGAATGGTGGTCCTCAGGTAGCTCCAGGAGAAGGACTGGTCACCAGAAAGACTAACACAGGATGTGGATGGGAGGACTTTCGGTACCTCCCCAATCTCCATGAGAGAGAAGAATTTAAGATTAAGTTGATCACCAATGGTCATTGAGTTATCTGTCATGCTATGTGATGAAGCCTCCATATCCCCACTCCCCCGTAGTAGAATTTGGATGGTTGACCTGTGGAGCTGTGTGGAGGGTGGAATCTGAGAGGTTGAAAGCTCTGCGTCCTTCCCAAATGCCTCGTCCTCTGTGTCACTTTATTTGAGAAATGTAAATGCAGTGTTTCCCTAAGCTCTGTGAGTCATTTTAACAAATTCTAATGGTCAAAAGGGTTTGTGGAGCCTGGATTTATAGCCATTAGTCAGGACACAAGTAAAAGAGCCTGGGCTTGTAATTGGCATCTAAAGGGAAGGAGGTCTTGAAGACTGAGTCCTCAGTCCATGGGATCTGATACTATCTTCAAATAGACAGTGATAGAATTTAATTGAACTTGAAGACACCCAACTGAGGTCCACTGTGGAATGGATTGCTTGCTTGCTGGTGGAAGTTCTTCCACCTTTGGAGGTCATAGAAGCCTTCTGTGTTGCTTGTTGTAGTATGACAGCAGAGGAAACCAGAGCTTTTTCCTACACAGTGGTGTATAGTTCTTTGCTATAGATGGCAATGTATTTTTGATGATCTTCTTGGTGATTCTATAAGCCCTATCCTGGGTCTTTCCCCATAGTAGCTATCAGGACTCCTGTATGGTCTGTTGGTCTTGTGGCCTGTGCATCAGTAATGCTTGCACTACAGCCTGCACTTGCCCTTCCTATTCTGGGTGTCAGTGGAAGGAGCCTGCTAATTCTGTGACCCCCAGTAAATGAATCCTATCTGTGTAAGGAGGTGCAGAACATACTGGCTCCAGAACCTGCAGAAAATTTGACCTTCTTTGTTAGTTGTGGAAGAAGTGAAATACTGTAGTTCATCTCTGACTTTTGAGAGGCAATACCAGCATCCCTTAGACTACTGAATCTCTAAAAAATTCTTTAATGATTTCTGTAGACTGTTGTCAACTTAACTTGCTTTGCAGTTCTTCTCTGTGGAGTAAATATACTTCCTTATAAGAGCCCCCAATATACTTGCCACCCCTTGCTCATCTATTCTATTATGTCACTGGTAAATAATGGGATAGTCTACAGACTGTCCAGGCAGTCTATGTCCCTTCTGACAATGTCAGAAAAAATTATCATAGCCTCAGGGCAAATCCTACATATACACTATTGTTCATTCCGAGAGAACATAAAGTGCTTCTGATTCTTCTTTCTCATAGGAAAGGAAAAGAATGTGTTTCCTAGATCACTGGTCAAATACCAAGCCCCACAATCTGTTTTAATATGCTCTAACAAAGATACCACATCTGGCACAGCAGCTGGAGTGAGAATACCACTCAGTTAAATTTGTGGCAGTCCACTGTAATCAGCCATGATCTGTCTGGTGTTTGTATAGGAAAGACTTCTGGAGTAAATGGTACTATGACAGAGAAAACTCATTTATTCTTTTAGTCTCTGAAATGGAGAACCCCAGAGATGTGGTTTGAAATGTTTACTTGCTATTCTGCATGGGCTTAGGTGGGATGGGGGTGTGCAAAAATTTCCTCTGACTTTCCCAATGTGGTAGCTGTTCATAGTGAAGGACCCATGTGGAGTTCTACCAGCTACCAGTTGTTCACCATATTGTACAGTTGGGAGCTGGTGAAAGGACAGTCGTGTGGATGTGTGTATGGCATACCTGCTCTGAACCAGGTGTGTGAGAGAGGAAACATTTGTTCTCTGTGCTCCTTCCTTTTAGGAGGCAGCTGAGGTGGTGCCCTGGAGCTGAGACCCAAGGTCAGTCAGGCCTGACATCCAACAGTTCACCTTTCTCCAACTGTATGGGTGGGTGCCTGAAATTGCCAGAGTCCATTAGGAATTGCCCTTGAAGACATTTCCCAGCATGCTGTGAGGTCTTTTCTCTTTGGAACCCTTCAGTGGGTTCTCAGTCTTAAATCCATTTAATGTTCCAGAAACTGGGCAAGAGAAAGTGACTTTTTATGATAGTAACTGTCCTTAGCCTCCTGTTTATCAGTACTTGATTTCTGTAGATTGTACAAATTAAGTAACTCCTATTTCTCTTGTCTTTAAGGACACTACACTAGTCCAAATCACCAAAGCTCTTGAAAATTTGGGTTGCCCTTAGTGCTACATAAGTTGTCACTATTGTGACACTGTCTCCTCTTTACTTTTGGTGATTATCACTGTTACATGGCTTCAATTGTTTGGAGTCTTATTATCCATCAATTATTGCTTGGGTATCTGATCATCTTCATTCCTATCAGGGAGCCCATTTCTATAACATCTCATACAGGCATCCCTGGTCTTGAAAGACCATCCAAATAAACAGCATCCAATTATCTAGCTAACTCTGTAGATTGATGGATCATCATACTCTATGGAATTGAAATCATATTTTGTTTTAAGTAAAAGTATTAATGCACTTATCATTCAACTTTATCAAAAACAAAAGAAATTCAAGTGCAACTGAGGGAATAATTGACCTTCAAATTAAGATTTTAGTTCTTAAAATATCCCTGAGCTGTTAGGAAGGTAAGATTGTGAAAATCACTTAGACATTAGCTTTCTTGTTTCTAGGTTTCCATTTAAGAAAGAACTGTGCTTCTCTGAAAAAAGAGATCAAAGAGGATATAAGAAAATGGAAAGACATCCCTTGCTCCTGGGTAGAAAGAACCAATATAGTGAAAATGGCCATACTT
This sequence comes from Heterocephalus glaber, assembly GCF_000247695.1. Next base: position 7,035,089 of record NW_004624812.1, on the reverse strand, counting down.
CCAAAAC
>NW_004624812.1:6939309-7026670 GCF_000247695.1 Heterocephalus glaber | reverse complement strand
GAATTAAAAATAAGAAAAAACTTTTTTTTCTTTTTTGCAAATAGCACTAGAAATTATGGTCACAGTAGGCAACGTAGGAATCCCTGTGCATATACAAGTCAATGAGTCTCAGCAAGCTAGGAGCAGACCAAGTACAGTGGTCTGATGTGCCTTTATTGTAGAGATTCTCTTTACTTTTCTGCTGAGCTTCAGTTTTCTTTGAGGAGCCTGAGAAGCCCTCTTTCTCTTACTAACTTCTGCTCTATCTTATGACGCTCAGGACAAGGGTCTTTATAATCTCCTGTGCCTCTGTAGTATGGGACCAGGTAGCAGAAAAGCCAGAAGATAGGCGGCGCACGGGGTGGGGTTGGGGGGACCTCACCGTGCCATTGGCATGGCCCGGGACGCCAGCAGGAGCTTCTCGCTGCTTGTCTTGTCTCACAAGGCAGGTCGCCACAGCTTAGAGAGCGTCGGGTGGGGCTCATAGCTATTTTAACAGGCCTTAGTGCTGTATTTTTTTAATCATGTCTTCTCCTTTGTCAAGCCACTTCCAGCATTTTTATTTATGAATTAACTCATTATTTTTTTTAACATGTAGGGTTCTATTCATAGATATTGTATTCCGTGGATCTTTTCTTGTTTGAAAAGGCTTATATGACACCTTATAGGTGGACCACAAAAACTAGGCTGAGTATAATAATGCTGGATCAAATATGATACTTTGTAGTACTTTGAAGATATTATCCCACTAACTTTGCAATGAATACCATTATGGAAAAAGTCTGAGATCATTCTGATTATTTTCCTCTTGGAGATAATTCACTTTACTGCTTGGATGACTAAGCAATAACTTTTTTTATCTTGGAAATCTATTACTTAAATGAAAATTAAATCTCAATATTAACTACTCTGTGTATGCAGTGAATTTCCTAAAATCTGATGTGTCTTCCAATATTTAGTTTCTGTTCTTCCTTCAATTTGGTGAAAGTTTTCTTGTATTTTATCTTTGAAAACACCATTTGTTTTCATTTGTTCAGTCGAGTATGATAGAATCACAACTAAACTTATTATAGATAATCATTGCTTACCTTCTGTGTTACTAGCTTTCTAACTGCAGTCCTTTGATCTATGTACTTTTGGTCACTGTTAGTGTTGTTTGCATCACAGGGATTATTTAAACCTTTCTGTTGTGCTAACATTTTGATTTGTAGCAGTGCCTCCTCTATTCTTCAGTAGTTTATATATATTTTCTTTAAGTACATGGCCCTTTAGCTTGTTTACTTAGGTCTATGATCTTCATTTGTAATCACCATTTATATTGGTGTAAGCTTCTTTTATTTTAATGAACTTTTTTGATTATTTCATATTTTTCCCATTAAGTTTATTGGTATATTTTAGGTATAAAATAGTTACATTCATCATTGGGATCTTGTACCATTACATGAGAATCTTGGTTCTTATTTTTTTCCCCTTCCCCCCTCCCCCCTTCCCTATTTGCAAAGACTTTGTTTCCATTTTTTTCCTTTTCTCATATTTTTTCTTTTCCCTTCTTTCCTTTCCCCTACCCCTCCCATTTCCCCTGCTCCTTTAGACCTTTTCTTCCTAGTACACAATATCAATTATATATTTTTAAAATTAAAATATCAAGATCTAGGAGACATTACCACAGATTTTACAGAATTTAAAAGGATATAGAAAGCATATTACAAAAATCTTTTTTGAAATACATTTGATAACCTCTAAGAAGTACCTTGAAGACAAAGTAATTAAACTATCTCTGGAGGAAATATAAAATTTGAATAGCACCTATTGAAGAAAGTATACTCCTAGCTTGAAAATCTACCTATATGACAACAACAGGCTTATGTACATTTTAACTGATAGATTATATCAAACATTTAAAGCAGAAAAAAGAAGGAACACTTCTCCCTTCATTTTAGGAAATCAACATTGTGCTAATATTAAAACTGGATAAAGATAATAGAAAAGAAAAGTATAAACATAGATAGAAATTTGTTTAACAAAAAAAACTATTAGAAGTCAGATCTGGCAGGATGTAGAAAGTGGTTCTATTATAGGGATGGCAGTGTTGGTTCAGCATTGGAAGATCCATCCCCAAAAGTCATCATTTTAACAGAGGAAAGGAAAAAACCATATGATTCTGTCACTAGTTGGAGAAAAAGTATTGGACTAAATCCTACAGCTGTTCGTGGTAAAAGCTATCAGGAGACTAGAAGTAGAACAGAACCTTCTCAACAGATCAAAGACATGTACTCCATACTTTCAGCAAAAACGCCTTATATGAATGGAGAAGATACAATGCTTTCTCCCTAAGGTGGCGAACAAGGGCAGATATGCCTACTCTTCATCTGTCCTGAATGAACTTTTTTTGATTGTACAGTAGTAGAAATTATAGAGAATCATTCTGATTTCCAATTCTTGATGGGAATCCTCTGTCTGTTGTGTTCTCTCTCTCTCTCTCCCTCTCTCTCTCTCTCTCTCTCTCTCTCTCTCTCTCCACACACACAAACACACACACATATATGTATATGAATAGTTGCCACATCACTTCTTTGCATTTTGTTTATGCTTGGATAGCTCTGTCTGAGCACTGAGGAATGGGTAATTTAATGTCACTTATTCGTGATGAATTTAAGATCAGTTTCTTTCGCTCAGAGCTATGGATTGTGAGTTGGTGGCTTATAGCTTTACAGCCTTTGGGGTTGGGCTGAGATAGTTTTCATTGTGCATGGGAAGCTGTCTTCATAAAAATACCTGGAGATCTGCAGACTTTCTTTCCATAAGATGGGGAATCCACTAGGGCTGTAGAGGATTTGTCAAAGACATTAGCCACCCTGGACCTCACCTAAGCCAAGCAGAGTCAGTCTGTTTTTAGCACAAAAAGAAGCTGTTTTTTCCATATGTCCCCCTGCAATTAGGATTATTCATCAGTGTCCTGAGGGATTTGTCTAATCCATGGTCAATTTTAAGTGGTAGGGAGATGGGACAAGGTTAGGAGCTAAGCTTTCCCCTCTGCTTAGCAATGTGCTCTCCCCTCATTGCTAAGGCATAGAGCTCAGTAAAATAACTTATATTTCAAAATAATTTCTGTTACCTGTATGAGACTAAAGTACAAGAGATACAGTTCTCCTGCAGACCGCCATTCAAGTGGGTGGAGCTGCATACACAATTACCAACAAGTCAAAGCTCAGGATGGGTGTAGGGCTGTAGCCCTGATGATCAGACTAGAAGTATGCATAGACAAAGGAGTGGGATGTGGTGGACTCAGTTGATTAGCTGAGTTGTATTGAAGTGTGGCTGTATTTGATATTGACATATAGATGGATATCCAGCTTAAATAATATAATAATTATGCAACCATATAAACAGGGAAGTGTTGCTTCACCTGTGTAACGATCTATAGAAGGCATCATATCATTCTTGGTATGAGGAATCACATTTCCCTGAATCAAAGCAAGGCCTACTCACCATTCTCTATTTTAATTGTAGCACATTAAAGGTCTGTTTATTTCAAAGACTCGAAATGCTGTCTGTCCCCCCAGATATGTTGTCACTCAGACCCTCTTCCAAAATACATAAAGCACTGGCTTAGACTGGTCTCAAATCCCCAAGATGCCATGCTGATGGTATCATTCAATCAAACCTTACCCTAGTGCTAAACATATTTTAGAGCATCATTAGAAACAAAAACAAAACAAAATAAGAATGATGGAAAGCTCCCCTATGTACCTAACTCTTCAGCTACACTAGTGTACATTGATTTGGCTAAATTAACTTTGTGTTACACAAGGACTACATTTATTTTTGGGAACAATGAGAAGTGACTGATGTGAAGGTAAAAAGGATTGAATTCCAGACCTAAGAATTAAAATGCCTTCTCTCTGGCTATACTTCAGCTGCAGATATGGGGGGAAATTAAGTGTGCTTGGTAAATATATTAATATTAGACAATGACCAAGCAAGAAAACAAAAAGTATTAATAAATTAACTCCTGTTTTCTATGGTTTATTAAAAATGTATGCCTTAAAAATGCAATGTTACAACATTGCTAATTGCATTTGCAAAATTTTTTAAAAATCTCCATACTCTCTTTCTTCCAACACAACTATCTCACTCCTCACATTTACTTTCAAGTCCTCACTGCTATGAATTCATGGTTTCACATCTATTCTAACAGTGTTGTAGTTTGCATTTTACCAAACATTAAATCATAAATATAACCCCTGCCTTTTCTATTTAATCTGCATAATGATCATTCAACCATCCATCATATCCTATCCTGTGGACTAGTCTGTAATTTACCAAAATGCCTCCTTATTATTGAATAATTAAAGTTTTTTTCTTCTCCCTGTGCAGTGGTACAGGGATGTTCTTTCAGCAGCTATAGTGGGACAAATATATAAAGAAAAACATAACATTAGAAAGAAAGGGTCTACATTGTCTCAGGAGACCAAGCAGAAGCTTGTTTGGTAACTTCAGGGGTGGCAGAATGCCCAGGAAACCAGACTGGAAGAAGGGGAACCTGGGCCATAGGGGTTGCAGGAGTTCCTGAGACTGTCCTTCCTAAGGACTTCAGCCAGGGAAGGTAGAAGTCTCTCTCTCTCTCTGCTCTCGGAGTTAACTACATTTTTCACAAGTCACCAGCACACACTTTTCATTTTTGGATTGCTGGTTTCCCCGTAAGGACTAAGACAATCTCCCTTTGATATAACAGACTGTACTTCTATATTAATGTGTCAAGTTGCTGTGAAATTTACTGCCTCACTGGGCCCATTAGACTGCTGAGATTCAACTCTGTCTTCAGTGTGTCTCCGTCTATCAGAGCTCGATTGTCTCCTTCAGAACAGCTAGTCCCAGTGTGCCTCTGTACTGAGCAAAAGCTCTCACTGGGAGGAGTGCTAATGAATTCTTCGGGCTCTGCAACCTTTGGGAACAGGAAGATGCTGTGTCCCTGAGACTCTGAGTAGGAAAAGCCTCTGGTCTCCAAAGAGCATTCCATTCCATCAAGGTGTTTCTAGACACTTCCGTCTATACTGCAATTGCCCGTAAAGTATTTATTTATCATCACCATGCCTGAGAGCCATCTTTGGTCTACTCCCACCCCTACTCTGTCCAGACTGCCTCACACACCCATGCATACATTTCTACTGCCCTCTCTCCTTTTCTCAATCTGCCTGTCACCCAGACCAAGCCCAGCTAGTCATGGAGGGGTGTGAATTTCCAACAGGTAGTTGTGAGGACAAGACTCTTCTGGGAGAAATCACAGTGTTTCTCACTTTGTAGGAGGTTCACAGGATTGGAAGAGGAGCTAGAACAGATAGACAGCCTAGACAGTTTGACAACACCTGTGGCACTGTGACTTTATTCTGTGCTCAGATTTGTTTCATTAATATAGGCTCCTACTCATCGTTACTGTCAACATTGAAATGAGGCAAAGGTAAAGTCAGGATTGACTTTAAGTTTGTTGCTATCCTTTTGGAAATAAGTGGTACATTTTGTTACTTAAATTTGTACTCCTTTTTTTTTCTTCCAATGCAATCAGGTGGGGATGGGGGCTTGTTGATTCAGGGAAGAGCACAAATTAAGCCTGGAGAGAAATCTCCACAGAGTAAAACCCAAGTGTGACTTCAATATCTTGTTTTTTTCCAGCCATGCATCAATTGTTGTTAGTTCTTGAATATGTAATATTGCATATGATAATTCTCCCTAATGGGTGTTTGAGATAGAGTCAGAGTGTTGTACAGCAGCATGTGTCATTGGGTGTTGTTAGCAAGCTCAGATGAACACTGTTGTTCTCTTTATTCAAAAATCATCTGCATTGCTTTGGCTCAAAGATGGGCAGAGCTACTGGTGCAGTTTTATTTTTAACAGTCTGAACCTCTGTAAGCCTAGCAAACTCTTTAATATCTTACATTGAACAAGGATGGCTTTTACATTACTAAGGCTTTGGAACTGCCATACCTGAAAATGAAAACAAGTTGTGGACAAAAGGTTTGTGTTGCAAAGCTCTAGAAATGCAGATCAGATATCATTAAGACGTTAGAATTAACCAGAAGTTATTTTTATTTTTTATTTTTTTCAAATTTTTTGTTTATTGGTGGATACAGAGCATCCTGTTCCTCCTCTGGTAGAATTTACTGCTATTGTTTTGTTTCAGACTTTTACTGCAATGAGTCCCCCCCAGACACACACCCAATATGCTTTGCAAACTCCAAACATTGGTAGAAGATTGTACTTTCAACCCAGCAAACTCAATTTTGAAAATAAGATTCTCTAATTGCCCTTGTAAACAAACACAGGAGACATCACAGTGAAAGCTAAGTGAGCCGGGCATTTGTATGTGGAAGCCAGTGTAATTAATTCATTGCTGAAAGCCCACAAATGCAAACTGAAGAGGCATACTTGCATGCATAAGACTTACATATTAGATAAAGCCCACTTTTATAAGACAGGGTAAAATACAAATATTAAATTACATATTTATTTTTTCAATGCATATTTCATATGTGCCTCCATATACAGAGTAAAATGTTGGACTCTCAGGGGACATTATTCATTTGATCACCTGTTATGCACTGGCATCTGTGTAACCATGCAGATGACTGATTCACCCAAGGATGTCCCTTCTCGAGCATTAAGAAAGGGGCCAAATGGTCAAGTCTTAGAGGGAGTCAAAGAGAACCAGTATTATACTATTGGTTGATTGCATACAGGTTTACTCAGCAATTAATAAGGCTACTTATGTAGCTAATTGCAATCTGAGTAGCTTAGATGGTGTTCACTAAGCTGGTATTTATTAAGATGATCCTCCAGCTGAGGAAATTGCTCATTTCTGGTCCTTTTCCTTGAGATCATTAGCCAATTTACAAAAGGATGAAAATAATTCATAATTTACTATTCTGTGTATCCCAGTTCTCTCTTAGTGGGATATCCACAGTACAGCTGTTTTATTTGCTAGAGCTATGGAAGAATGTTTTTAAAGTTTGATACATGTTATACCCACCTAGTCTGCTATGTATGTTTGAGAATGTATGAGCATACAGATATACTTGAATTGTAGTCACACTATTAAGTAATCTTTTCATAAAATCTTATTTTAACTTTGAAAAATTTAAAATTGAAGTATATTAAAAGTAATATTTTTTAAAAATCTTTAATTCTCATTTCTAGAATTGACAATTGTTAACAGTTTCTTTAGCTTCCTAATATAAGGAACAAGGGAGCAAAATCAGTAAGATGGCAGAGTAGGCAGCTCTGAATCATCTTTCCCCTAACAAACTCACCAACTCAGCAACAATTCATTAACAAATTCCCTTGGTGGGAAGTCTATATAAACAAACGAAAAGCTCCTACAAACCAGACAACTACAAAACCAGACTCACTAAAGGGAGATTCTGGGTACCCTTCCAACAGAGTTCCTCCCTGCCTCAGGGGCATGCAATGAGAAACAGGTCCTCAGGGGCCTGGCTTCTCCCAGGAGAAGGGAGGGGTCTGTCCAACATCCCAGCATTCCTAAGGGGGCTCCCCTAGAAGACTAACCTCTTAGAGGAGGCAGAGTGCTTCCATCTTAGAGTTTGGATAGGTTCGCCACAGCTCAGTAGCCTGGGGTGCTCCCTCCATTGGATCACCACAGAACAAACCAGAAAAACCAGTTGCTAGCTGCTTCCTGAGCCTGGGAAAAGTTGGTAGAGGGTTCTACAATCTCTGTCTGGGCTGAATGGTGGAGATAATCCCCTATACAAGGCTAGTGAGTGAAAACTGGAAAATATGCCTGCTCTAATTTGAGGCACCAACACAAAGTGTGAAGAAAAATGAGTGAAGAAATATATTTCAAATGAAGAAACACTATAAATCTCCAAGAGCTGACCCTCAAAATGCAGAATTATATAATTTACCTAACATAAAATTTTAAAATAATTATCATAAAGACACAGATCAAGAGCAATAGAAGGACAGATGAGCAAAGTAAGAATTTTGGAAAATAAGCACAAATATGCTCGAATGTCAGTGGACATTAGGTAGTGGAAGTACACATGTGATTTAAAAATTCTACTCAAGAAGCTCAGCAGTGGTCAGCAGAAGAGATGATCCGCAAATTCTAAGACAGATCATTGGGAAAGATTCAATCAGAGGAGCAAAGTGTTAATAAAAAGGTAAAAAAAGCTTAAGAGACTCATGCAACACCATCAAGTGGACCAATATACGCACTCTAGGAATTCAAGAAGAGAAAGAGGAAGGAATAGAAGTCTATTTAAGGAAATGAGGATCGATAAATCACAAATCCAAAGGAAATGGAGTCTACATCACAGAAACTCAGAGTTAAACAAAAAGGTTAAAATATATACAAACATGGAATGCAGGTGAGTAAATCATCGTAATTCAATCAAAAGTTAAAAGACAAAACTATTAAAACAATTATGCTAAATGCATATTTAAATGTACATATTCTATAAAGATATATAACCTAATGGTGTAAATTATAATAGTAGCCTAAAGCGGAGGAGATTAATGTGTAAAGTTTTTTCAGTATGATTTGAAAGTAAGTTATCAATTTAAATTAGAGTGCTAAGATTATATGTATATTTTATAGAAGCTCAAAGTAAACAGAGGCATAATCTATATAACTTACACAAAAGAAAAAACAAAAGGAATCAAAGTATACCAATACAAAAACATTAAGGAAGATAGCAAAGGAGGATAATATAAAAGAACTAAGACTAAAAGAAAACAACTAATGCAATGGCAATAATAAGCCCTTTGTTATCAATAATTATTTTAAATCTAAATGGGTTGAATTTGCTGATAAAAACAAAGTGTGTGGCTTAGTGGATGTTTAAAAAGACTCATTAAAGGACACACAAAGTTTGAAACTGAACCAATGGAAAAAGATAGTCCATGCAAAAGATAGTAAAAGCAGCTATATTTGTACCATACAAAATTGATTTTAAGTCAAAAACTATCACAAAAAAAAGATGAAGGACATTACATGATGTTAAAGAGAACAACCAACCAGTAAGGTAAAATAATTACAATATATATACACCTAATATCAGGGCACCAAAATATACAAAGCAAACTGAAGGGACAAATATTTTCCATACTGATGGAATATCCAAGGAAAAGACTATTAAGAAAACACTGGACTTTATCAATACCATAGACCAAATGAATTTCAGAAATATTCACAATAATTTACCTAACAGCAACAAAATAGGTATTTTCCTGAAGTGCTCTCAGATCTTTTCCAGCATTGACTATGTGTTAGACTACAACAATAGTCTCACCAAAAATATAAACAACTGTAATTGTACTATGTCTACAATTTCTAACAATATTGGAATACAACTAGAAGCCAATGGCAGAAGCAAAACTTAAAACTGTACAGAAATAAAAAAATTTAAGAACACACTTTTGAGTAAAAATGAATCACACAAAAAAGAAGAAGAAAATTAGATAATTCCTCAAGAAAATGGGAATGAAATGCAACACATGCAATCTGATAGGATGCAGGAAAGCAGCACTAAGAAAAAAGATCACAGAAATGGAGACATTATTTTTAAAAAGACAAAGACTTTAAATAACCAATTTCATACCTCAAAGAGTTGGAAAGTAGAAAAAATCAAGCTCACATTTATTCAAAAATAAGTCAATAAAAGATTAAAGCAGGAATACATGAAATAGCTCAGTGGTTCCGGCGCCCTACTCGCAAGTGCAAGGTCCCGAGTTCAATCCCTGGTACCAAAAAAAAAAAAAGTGAGGCTTATTGAGCTCACAGATTTGAACTCTGAACGTCCATGGTCAGGTGACCCCTTTGTTCAGCCTCTGGTGAGGGATTAACGGTAGATGACAGCGTGGCGGGAATGCTTGAAAGAAGGGGAGAGCGCGTGGAACCCAGAGAGTGATTCAGCATCATGCTCATTTCTTAGAACTTCCTTTCACCAGAGCTAATTCAAGATTCTTAGAGAGCCGCTTTAGACCCCTTCAGAGGGCAGGCACACCCTGCTGACCTGTGTCCTTCTGCTAGACTCCACTTCTTAAAGGGCCTACCAGTGCAGTAAAGAACAAGGCTCAAGCACATAAACTTTTCAGGGACAAGTCACCACCAAACCATTGCAAGACTTGAACAAACATTTCTCCCAGGAAGACAGGCAGATAGAAAACAGATATATTTTCATATCACTGGTCATCAGGAAAATGTAAATCAAAACCACAGTGACATGTCAGTTCACAAATGGCGAAGGAAGGAAGGATAAGTGTTGGTGAGTGTGTGGAGCAGTTGGAATCTTTGCTCGCCTATGGAAAAAAGATACAATGTAAAAAGAGCAATATAGGAATTCCTCAAAAAGATAGAACTGTCATGATCTAGTAGTTCTACTTCTGTGTGTATTTCCAAAAGAACTGAAATTAAAATCTCAAAGAGACATTAGCACTTCCATGTACATTACAGCACTAGTCACAACAGCTAACAAACTAAATGTTCATGGACAAATGAATGACTGAAGAAAATGGCATATATGTACAACTGAACATGATCCATTTTTAATCAAAAGAATGAAATTCTGCAATATGCAACAACATAGAGGGATCTTCAGAACATTATACTAAAGGAAATAAGCCAGACACAAAAAGACTAATGCTGCATAATTCCAACTATATGAAGTATCTAAAGCAGTAAAATTCAGAGTCAGAGCCTAGAATGGTTGTTACCAGGAGGCAGGAGGGGAAAATATGAAGTTATTTATCAATAGGCATAAAGTTTGGTTAAATGAGATGAATAAACTGTAGTGATCTGATGCATACAATACTGTACATATAGTAACTAAATGTATCAAAATTTGTTAAGGGGATATATCTTATGTCATTTGCCTAAACCACTGTACAAGAATTGAATCATATTTCCCTGTAAGGTCAACAATAAACCTAACTATTGAATTTGATTCTGTTCTTGTCCAATTTGGTTTGTGACCAGAATCGTGGGAAGAATTAAGTTAAGAACCAAGGTACCACTGTATATGTATATACCAAAATTTTATAGAAAAGGAGTTGATGATAAAACAAGAAAAATGATGGCCTCTTTCCATGCTTGTTTGCCTCTCTGCAGTCCTTTCAGTCTATTTTAATATACTTTTACATGCACAAAATTCTGCATAGTAGTCTACCCCATGGAGATGATTAATTTACTAGTCCCTAAATAGTGGAAATACAAGTTACCTTCTAGATTGTCAGGTGTGGTTTTTTTTGCTTCTGTAAATAACATGACAATAAAAGAAATGTTGAATAATGAACTCTGAATATGTCGATGATTATGTCCATAGGATTAATTCCTGGCAGTAAAATTATTTGATTAGTGCTGTTACCTTTAGGTTTGATATCCTTCTATGTCTCTTGGCATTTGCAATACACCTCAGTGCTGAATAGAAATAGGATTTTTCCTACTGCTTAATCACAAAGAGAGAGAAAGAATGAGTGAGAGAAAGAGAAAGACATGAAGAGACAGAGAAAAAAACAGAGAGGGGAGAGTGGTGAGAGGAAGGGGAGGAAAGTAAGACAGGAAGTAGCTTGCTTTTATTCTGTCCAGGGCTCTGCTTCCGTTTGTGACATTAGCTTTTGAGTCACTCTCATTCACACTCTCTTAATTGTGCTGCCACTTGCCCAGGCTTTTGTCTGCGGATTGTCCATGCATGACCAGTCAGGTGGTATGCACAACACCAGGCCCTCTGCGGATGCCTTATGACCGTTGCTGCCAGCTGGGACTGCAGCCTTTTAACTGTTTCCATCCATTCCACCCCTCAGAAAAGCAAGAGGGCTTTTTCCCAAAGGATATGGCAGATGTAATCTAAATTCAACTTTTAAATAAACAAACAAAAAAAAACATTACCTATGATTCTACTCCTTAATGTTTTCTCAAGTTTAAAATCTATTATTTAAACATGTTTTTCAATGTCTTTTAGAATCTGGCCTCCTCTCTAGCCATATAATAAGTTTTATGGTACAAGTCAAAACTGTATTTGACTACTTGTATTTTACAACAATAGAAACACACCCACTTATTTCTCTACCTCATAATGTTTTCTACCTTTGTAACAAATGCAGTACTTCTCCACATTAGTCCCCAGTTTCCCCATCTTGTGATCTGGTTATGGTAAGAGAGAAAATTCCTTCAGCCAATTATGTCAAATGGAGTAATTTGAGCAAAGAAGAACAAAATCAAACCACGATCCACAAATTGAGCAGCAACCAGAACCCAAGCAGGTTCTGAAAACTCCAGTCAGTGAGGTGATCAGACAGCATTTATAGAAAAACGAAAGGGAGGCATAGAAAGCAAGTTAATTGGCTACTGCTCAGGCTATCAACCAGTTAGTTAGCTACATATTAATTAATAGTTACTAGGGCCTCCTGCAATCAGTCTGACTCAGTTACTGTGACAGTAACTTGTATTGGTGTGGTCACCAGTACCCAGTGCAGCAGCCCTGCCCATGCCTGTGGCCTCTCACAAAGTATTTTTAACAGGTTCGATGGGGAGCCATGTTTGTTTCATGTGACTCTGTCCTCTAGTCACAGCTTAGTAGACCATAGGTACAACCTGATCTGAGTGAAGCCAATGACCTCTTTTCAAAGAATCTGAAATCAGAGCTATTCTATATTTCAGATACTTTCTGTAACAGCAGAGCAACTCAGCTGCTGTTGGTGGTAGTCATTTCTCACCACGTGAACTGGGAAATGGTCAAAAGTTTTCCTACCACTAAAAAGAACAGTGCCATGAAGAACAGAGGCAAGAGGTGATGTGAGAGAGGACTTTTGACTCCCTGTGGTGCTCTGGGCCCTCTTCCTATTCTTTTCTTGAAGCCATTCTGTTTCTTCCCTTGTGGTATATAACAGCAGCACCTTCCGTTGAACCTCCTCTCTTCCCAAACCCTTCCAGTACAAACTGATGCTGCTGCTATGTCCACCTGTTCTCCCTATCCTTTTGTGCTGGTCTCTACTTGGTGGGCTGTTTTCACATAATATTCTTTGCCCCTTCCCATGCAGTTTCCTTCAGCACCAGGACAGTGGCACTGCTGTAGTACCTACGAATTACCGCGTCTCTCTTTAGACGTGCTTTATTTCTGAAAGCTCTTCTCTTGACTTTCCAAGATTGGCTAGGATTCCCTCCCACAGTCCTTCCATAGTGCCTGTTTCCAAACTCTACAATAAACACCCCCCAGCAATAAACTAAAATTGAAGCATGAGGCACTGCCCAGCAAAACCTCAGCTTTCTGTGGGCTCATTTTCTGACAACTTCACCCAACACAATCAGAATGCTTGGAACGAAATGGTCTCTCAACAACAACAAAAATTGTTGATGTAAATTGAATAACTCATTTGCTATATAGTTCACACATTTCCAAGTGACTCTATCCTAAACCTCTGTGATAATTTGGAACATTTCAACTCAGTGAGTTAGTCTATTAACAGGTAGCATCTTCTAGCTGTCTGCCTCTTTCATTGGACTCTTAGGGTGACTCAGGGCAAGACACCTATAAAAAGAGCTATGCTAAGGTAATAGAGGTTATAACAAGTAAGGATCCAGACATCTTCCCTCTCTGTGCTGTGCTCAAAAGGGCAAACTAATTCAAATTTCAAACCCTACCTAAGGCAGCTCAGCTTTCTTAATTACACTGCTGACAATAGCATGGTCTGAATTTGGACTGGAGTTGTTCACCAAAGGATTAAATAAAGAAAAAGAAAGATTTTTAGTTTATTATTCCAAATTAGTTTTAGCTGTGTGCCTGATACCACACTTTGCCTACACTGGGGACTTACTGTACGTTGATCAGACAGAGAAGAAAGAAAGATGTCAGGAAACAGAACAGTTAGACATCAGTTTGGGTTTGAAACATCCCCCACAGCTCAGCTTGATAGCCTGGTTTCCATGCAGCAATGTGCACAGGTGAGGCCTTTTGGAAGGTGGCTGGATCACAAGGACTCTGACCTCCTCAGTGAATTAATCCAATGATGGATTCAAAATTTGATGGCATTATTGGGAAGCAGTGGAAACTTTAGTAGAAGGAAGCAGGTCACTGGCAGTGTACACTGGAAGGGCAGAACTTGTCCCTGGCCCCTTGCTCTCACTCTGCTTCTGGTCTGACTCGAGGTGAGATGTGAGCAGTTTTCCCCTACCACACCCTCCCATCATGTGTCTGCCTCACAATGGGCCCGTATCAGTGGACCCAGCCAACCATGGAATGAAACCTCTGAAAAAGTGAGCCAAAATAAAGCATTTCTCCTTTTGACTCATTTTCTCAGGTATTTTGTCACAGTAGGAGAAAGCTGACTAACTTAAACATGTCTATGCCATGTGATTAAAGACATGAAAGTGAAAATTACCCTGCTTGTCTTCCTATCTAGAGAATTAAATGCAAAAAATATATTCTCCCACCCCTTGCAAAATGTCAGTCCCAGACATTGAGGAGATCCTGGGATCACCTGAAGTTTTACTATGTAGCCATCAATTCCCAGGCTGAGTCCTGGTTGAGGTCAGTGTGGGCCTGAACAAGGGTACAGCCAAGATATGAATATGTGGATGGATATTGGAGATGTTGGTTCTTATGATGCCCTTAATTTAATGGACTCATATGGGAGTTAATGGCCGAGAAAGGTCAAATGGGAGAGAAGGAAGCATATATCAGCCCTCAATTAACATTCAAGATCCATGAGTACCAGAGATGCAGTCCCTTTGTGGGGATTTTTATGATGTCAACAGCAGATTTCCAAGGGACACATCTAGGAAGAAGCCAAAGTTGAGAAGCTGAGCATGCATGTGTGTGTTTGAAGAATATTAATCATATTGAGAAAGAGAATACATGAGTTAGAATGGGATCTGGTAAGGTTGGGAGCAGACAGCCAGAGGGGTCTCCATGAGGCAGAGAAGCTTAGTGATAGACACCTTCTGACACTTTCCCTTTTTGCTCTCTAAGGGTGTAGTTCCCATAAATTGTTGGAACACTTTTAGGGTTACTTAATGACAAAAAATTTATGTTTCTTAAGGAACTTTGCATTTTTTTTTTTTTTTTTAGAATCTCACTACAACATTAAATGGTGAGCTTGTATTATTATTCCCTTTTTACAGTGGGGAAAGAGAAAGTCTGCAATAATAATGTTGTGCCCAGGACTCTATTAATATGACACAAAGATGGCAGATATGGAGCATTTAGACTCTGAATCATAAGTGCTTTATCCACAACATCCCACTGACTTGGCCCAGTGTGAAGGTTGAATGATTCTGTCAACTTAAGAAGTTTGGTTAAGAAGCTTAGCTAAATCAGCTCAGCAATTCCATGCCCTAGGGAGATCCACCCTAGGGCACCTCATTGCCTGAATGGTATAAAGGGGAAAAGAAGACAGATGAGGCTGCTTCTGTTCCTTATGAGGAGCTCCCGTCTTTGGCCATCATCTCCTGCCTTGCAGCACAGACTCTTCAGCTTCCAGTGCAAACCCTTCAGCCTTCCATCGCAGACCCATTGACCTCCTGATATAGACTTGCACTGGACCCTGCAGTGAGCTTCAGACCTTCAACTAAATCCTCCAGTGTGCTGTGTGAAGACCCTCTGGACTCTGGGTGGCCATTGTAAGCCAATCTTGTAAATTCTTATGTATTTATATAGCTTGTGTTATACTGGTTTCTCTAGTAAATACTGACTGATACACCTAGCCTCCAGGAGTATGAAACCTACCAGACTTTACTAGTATGTTTAATCCAACATATGAAACCCAGCTACAGACCCCAGAATTGCTGAATTTGTTTTATCACTGTGGAGTCCATAATGCATGATTATAAGGAAAATTCACTCAGGAGCAGTGCAAATGAATGCCTTCACATCATGTCATTTTGGGAGCTTATTTTCTCCATGCCTATCATTTCCATTAGAGAACCTAAGAGGGTGCAATAGGATTGCTTCCTTGGTGGGGAGTTGTTCTTAAGATGGTGACTTCCATTATTCAGTCAGTGAACAATACTTACTGAGCTTTGCTTGCATAGCAAAAACTGTGGAGAGATTCAGAAGCAGTAAGAGATTTGGTCTCTGCTTGCCAAGATCTGAGAATCTAGGAAGAATCTAGGAAGAATCACCAAAACAGATCTACTCTTCCAAAGAGATGCTAAAGTAAACTCGACCTTTGTTATTGAAGCCTTTGGATCTTCTAGTTTGGTTCCAGAATCTCTTGACAGTCTCTGAGTATTGTCAAGTGCCAAGGTGCCAAGAACTATGTCTTTGAGGAGTTTCATTTCATTGGAGAGTTGAGGAAGAGAATGAGGATATCTTGGTTGCTGTGAACCTGATTGGCTAAAAGTCATGAGTCGAAAGAGCAGGTGTGATCAGCTCATGGGAGCGCTGGCTTCCATCCTCTGTGACTCCAATATTTTTTGTGATACTTACCAGGTGCTTTTGCATCTCTTAGTCTCAATTTTTCCATTCACAAGAGGAATTAGTGATTGATGTAATTCATGAATCTGCTGCCACAAGCCCCCCAGTTTCCGTGGGAGTGTGGCTAACAAAGACACTTGTTTACTTAGGCTATTTATATTTAGAGATGTCAGTATTTCAGGACTAAATTCTGCAATATCATCTTTACCTCCACAAACACGTTTTTGCTGGTTATAAAATTGCCAAATCAGTGAAAGTTGAATCAAATGAATCTAACCATGGAAGAACTCAGAAAAAAGTGAATAAAAATAATTTATTGAGACAAAAATTTAAAACCATATGATTAACCATTTTAAAGTGAAAATTTGTAATGTTGTGCAATCCCTGCTTTATCTAATTCCAAAACAACAAATTCTGGCATAAAACTCCAAGTTTCCCTCAAAGGAGAAGGCAAATATTTTTTTTTTTTTTGGCAGTATGTAGAAAGTGGTTTTATCATAGGGATGGCAGTGTTGGTTCAGCATTGGAAGATCCACCCCCATAAGTCATCATTTTAACAGAGGAAAGGAAAAAGCCATATGATCCTGTCACTAGTTGCAGAAAAAGTATTGGACTAAATTCTACAGCTATTCATGGTAAAAGCTGTCAGGAGACTAGAAGTAGAACAGAACCTTGAGAAGGTGAATTTTGATAAAAACAACAACTGATTCAGAGTGGGAGGGGTGAATATGGTGCCTTTTAAATACAAGGCAACATATACACTTCCCGGAGTCTCACAGCTACAGAATTAAGGTGGCTTCTTTATGCTCTATGTTTCATAGCATCTTGTTGCCCTGCAGCATAACAGAGTGTTAATAAGCACAGGCTTTGAGGTCAAACACCCTGGCTTCAAATTCTAGGTCTGCTATTGACGGGCTATAGAAACCTAATCTCCAGGATGAAGGTAATAACATGTATCTAAGGGGAGTGTTACAATGACTTAAAGTTCCTAGGCATTTATCTTAATGAATAGAAAAAATTAGTCAAGGCCAACAGAAGGAGAGCTGTCTCCCACTGAGAAAAAGAAACAGGAGCTTGTTGTTTACTATGGAAATGGAGCAAAGCAAATGGAGCCCAGCATATGGTGGACAGGTCAGTCTCGCCTGTTGGTCTTACTGACTTCTGCCTCTGCTTACTGAAACCAGTGTATGAGCAGAGCCTAGAAACCATTTTCCAATGTATTGAGCTGCTGGTGATATTTAAGCTTTGCCTGTTTCCGGCTTTAATGTTGCTAATGTATTTCAATTTTCCCAGCTTGAGTCAAATTAATAGCCATAGGATGAAAGGCACCTTCCAACCACAGGACTTCCTAGACAGCATCCTTCCTTCTTGGGTAACTTCCTGCCAGCTCTCTGCCATATATAATATATATATATATATATATATATATATATATATATATATATATATCAGAACCACCGTAGATGTGTAGTTTTGGTTTTTGCCATCAATTTATGTTCATTTTCCTGCTCTAGCCAGAGATTGGTTTTGGTTGTTTTGGGCTAGTAGAAAGGACAGTTCTTCAACTTGACCTGCAGATTCCCTCTTAGTCACATAAATGTCAAGAGCCACTTACCTTGTAGCCCTGCATCATCCAACGAAACGACTCCCCTGGCTCCTGCCCCTGATTTGTTCATGCTAGCCGTTCTTTTTCTCAGAGAGCCCTGCTTCCAAGAAGTGCTTCACAGAAAATCTATGTGCCCCTACTTTTTGAATCCATCATTTCTCCAGAAGCTCTAAGTAATTACAGACCTTGTCCTGAAAACATCAATTTCTAGTGCCTCAGTTTTTTTAATTTTGAGGGTCTGCATCGCCAGGCCCTTGTATTGAAGTGGGAATCATCTGTGCTCAAACAAGAACGTGTGTTATAATGCATGTGTATCCTTCCCCTGCTCTCCCCAGCCAGTGCTCTCACTGCGTGCATGATGGGGAAAGAAAATCTACTGAAACTCCTCCAAGATTACCCTTCAACTGGGAAGCCTTCATTTTCATCTAATCCAAATGTGACCCTTTTGTTAGCTGTTTCTGTCACAGAATTGCTGAGGATGTGGCTGCATGAGCACTAGGCTAGTGGCTCTATAGCCCAGTGATTTCAACTGCAAAGGTAAATGTGCTGCAAAATGGAACATAATTTGTTTTACATTTTAATGTCAATAGATATATTTGTCTGCCCACAGTCCCGCTTGCCCATGCTGTCATTGGCCACTGAGTTACATGTGGTGATTATCAGTTATGTTTCTTTCTAAGTGAGCTCATGATTCAGAATTTAAATTCACAGAACTGATTAAGACAGGCATGAATTCATTCTACAGTGAAGTCCAGGTTGTGAATAATTTTCTCAGTGGATTAGAGCATCAGCTGTATGTTGATTCCCATTAGCACAGTGAAATCATGATTCCCCACTACTGGCCCCCCTAAAAAAGCATTTATTGCTCACCTATTTTTCCCAGACACTGGCCCAGGCCCTGAAGAGTTCTGGCCATCAGGGACCTTTTGTCTAGAGGGGATGTAGACGAACTCGCAAGCCAGGTATGTTCAGGATCAGGGCAGGTGAGGAGCCTGTAGAAGCAGGCAGGGCTGTGGGGTGAGATATCTCCTCATCCTAAGGTGGTCATGGATAGCTGAGGACCAACCCCTAGGATTTTAAAGATCACAGACAAATGATCTTATTTGCTATTTTAGAAATTTTGCTCTCTGAACACTGAGGAATGTGGAATAGGAAAATCAGGAGGCAGACGGCTAGGAAGTCGTTAATTCCTCTAAGAAAGGATAAGATTCCCAATTAAGATCATGGTGGAGGAGATGAAGATGAATGAAAAAACAGAATTCATTTTATATGATGAATACAGTCCAGATGTAAGTGACCTGCTGGATGTGAAACTCAGAGTAAAGAGAAAACTGAATTGACTTCCAGGTTTCAGAGTGAATAGGGATCCAAATAAATGATTCTGGGTTGGAATGGGTGAAAAATAGGTGTTAGATTTTGACTTTTGATATTACTAAGAATTTGCTACAACTGCAAGGGCTATAAATTTATAGGCAAATGGAAAAAAATTACCAAGCTCTAAGAGTTGCCTGTGAGGAGTCAAAACTACCAACCTCAAATCCTGGGAGAGATTCCCATTAGCGAGGATGGGGAGGAAAGAATGTGTGTGAGAAAAGACCATGGCATAAAAACAATGCTGGTACAATTGACACTTTAGCATTGCCCACAAATACACACATAGAAAATATCAGAGATTAGAATCTGTATTCCATGTAAGTGTATTTGGGGGAACTACACTAGCTTTACCTAAATTTGCTTTTGAATAAGCCTACAGCTAAATCATAGCTTTTATGTGAAGTGAGGAATACTCTTAAAATGGCTTCTACAGATTCCTTTCTGAGGCTCCAAAGCCTCTTAAATGTCTCCTATCAAGGGTCACAGTCTGGGCTTAAAGCTAGGAGGCACATGCTGAATTCTAGGGGTTTCAGAGCAAACTTCAGACGCACAGCCAAGGACAAGAGTGGCTCTGGGAGGAGCAAGACATTTATCCCTCCAGGTGTTCATATACTGTTGTTTTCTTTTTGTCTTATCTTCTTGAAATAATCTCCCCTCTCTTTACGAGTTGACACATAGGGTGAAGCTTCCCTCATGTGTTAATATAATCTTGAAAGGAGTAGAATTCGCTTTCCTTCAGCCTCTATTAGTTTGTTTATCATAATTTCAGTGATGTGTTTGGATAGGAAAAAAAAAGGAGAAAAGAAAAAGAAATACTCATAAAAAGCAGAATGCCCCCCAGCGGCAAGCTGGTGGCATCCAGAGGTTGCAGATAATGGATTAGCTTTTACCTATTTCCATAGCAACCGCTTAGCTGCTCTTAAACACTTCTTTAAAAGCTTCTGATAAATGTATCCTGTGACCCTGAAAACTTTTCCATCTCCCTCCTGACTTCTTTCATCTTCAACCCCTCCTTTTCCCTTTTGCCCCACAAAAACATCAATTATTACCCATAACCTTGGAGCACTGCTTGGTGTTCTGCAGGTCTGCTTCCTTTCATGGCCTGAGATGGATTTGGCAGGGGAGACAGACAACACTGCTCTCTCCTCCCTCCCTTTTGTTCTCCCTCTGTCTCTTCTCTTTCCCCTTCTTGCTTCTCTGTCTCTCTCATTTCTTTCTTCTCTAACCCTTTGGCTCTCTCCTCATTTCACTTCCCCCTTGTCTTGTCATTTTAGTTCTTTTTCTGTCTCCCACTTCTCAACTAAATGTAAATAAAAGCCACCATCTGTGGATCAGATTGAATCTGAAATAGCAAACAGTCAGGATTGTTAATTGACCACTCACCTGTGATCCTCAAGGAGCTGGTTTCTGTGATGGGGGTGGGTGGGGGGACAGGATAAGAATCTGAGTCTCACAGTTCTTGCATCTATCATTCCCTGAGAGACAAATGTTCTATTTGAAGAGGCAGAACTCAGCAGTTAGATAGTAGTCAACATGGGTCATGGAAAATAATAACCTAAAGACAGGAACCTTAGCTTCTGGATTAGCCACTCCCTGTGACGTAAGAGAAGTCACTGGTGGTTTGATTTTTTGTTTATCATTAGCTGTGTTTTCATTTTTAATTTTAAAAAGAGAAGTATACATCTTGAAATGGTGGATTATGAGAACATGAGAATCCAATGGTATGAGTCATATAAACAGATGTGTATACTACAAAGGTTAATTTGATGTTATTTTTATTTTTCTTGTTACTGGCTTAATAACTACTAAAAATAATTAGTAAACTGAGAAGTATATATGGGCTGGAACACTCACAAAAGGCTTTATGAGAAGGAAGAAAATGTAAGCTGGCCATGGGAGGTTGAGGACAGTTTAAACTTGGACTCAGTGAGGAGGGAGCAGCAGAGAAGCAGGAGCCAGTGGGGAGAGCTTCTCACTGACCCCCTTTACCAACATGTCTATCCAGCATATGGTAGGAACCAAATCTGTGGATTTTCACGCTGTTTCTTCTTTTTATTTGTTCCACCTAAATAGAAAGATAGTTTTTTTCCAAAGAGAAACAGGAGTGGGTATTTTAAAATAATAAATTAAAGTTAGTTATCTGTAAATACCCCTGAGAAAGGCACAATGTGACCTCTCTGCAAAGCTTCTCCAAATTCCCCTGGTTCGCATTACACCTGTTAGTGGGCCCATGGCCTCCTGTGTACTTAGCACATTATCTCCCTACAAATCATGCAGTGTAGGAGCAGAACCTTATTTGTTTTTACCTCAGTGCCTGGCACAGTGCCTAGAATAGAGGAAGGTGTTTAGTAAATGTTTGTTGAATAAAGACATAATTTAACAAGTTCCATGAATCAGGAAAGGTTAACCAAGAGAGGTTTTCTTAAAAGTTTCAACCTTCAATTGGATTTTTAATAAAGTAAAGGATGTAGATTGAACCAGGCATCGGAGACACTTCCCATAATTGTTCAGCCCACTAAAGACGTAGTAGAAGTTCAGCTACCATCAAACATTCACTTTCTAAAAGCAGGAGGCTGGGGAGCTGGCAGCACCCTGTGGCTGGGCAGCACCAGCAACCTGTGGCTCTTTTCTCTTTCTGCCTCCAGGGCTGATAAATGAGGAAAGAAAGCCAGAGTCTTAAAATCCTGATTCTCCTTAGCCTAGCTTATGCAGATCCTTCTTTAGCTAATTTTCAAGGGAGGTGATACCTCCATGTCTCTCCATAATTGAGGAAAAAAGACCTCAGAATCCACCACCAACAACCAAGTCCTCCAGGAGTGGATTCTAAACTGCTTCCCAGCTCCCAGAGACCTAATGTGGCACTTTCCCTGAGCACTGTGCTTGGGAACAACAGCTGGGAAAATAATAAAAAGAGGCAAAATTGGTACTAACATTTATAACTATTTAATCTTTAATCTTTTAACTGATACTAAGTGAAGTAGGGTAAGAATAGAGCTTTTTAAAATATCTTTCTTTGAAATAGGAAGAAAAGGTCCAAAGAGGTAGGGGAAGTGGGAGGGGAAGGGGAGAGGAAAGAAGGGAAAGGAAAAATTATGAGAAAAGAAAAAAATAGAAGCAAAGTCTACTTAAATAGGGAAGGGTAGAGGGGGGAAGGGCACACAGGTAATAGGGAAAAAATAAGAACCAAGATACAACATGTACAGGTACAAGCACCCAGTGATAAATGTAAACTTATTGTATACCTAAAATGTACCGATAAAAGAATTTAAGCAAAAAAAAAATCTTTCTCCATGCCTCAGTATCACTGACTCATTTTTAGCTAGGGACCACAGACACCTAGATATACACAAATTTTGTGAGAAGAAATAAGACCCCTTTCCCTGAAGGATTTCAAGAGAATAAATCCTGGAGTTCGGGATAGTTTAGAGGAAAAGTGGTAGCTAGGATCTACCTGTAAGAATCTGGGCCAACTCCAATCACATTTTTCCTTTCCAGCAATGCTTAGTGTGGGTGAGCTTAATACCAGGAGTAGCAGTAAAAAGGGAATGGAGGGTCCTTCATCCAGATGGTCACAGGGCTATAGCCAACACAGCTTTCTCAGTACGAGTGTCCACAGAAGAAGAAGGGTAGGCTCTGTACTTTACCTTAATGCTGCTGGGAAATGTGTGTTTGTGAGCTTCAGATCTGTTCTTTGAAACTTGGAAGAGCTAGCTCTCCTTCCTACATTGCTAGGACGTTTCTGTTCAGCTACCAAAAGCTGGAGAAAGAGATTAGATCCCACGCACTTTCTTTTATATAACACCCTGTATAAGTGTCCTATCTCTGGATCCTGATTTCTTCATTTGTACCATATGGGAATTGATTGAATCACTAGGTGATTTCTCAAGTCCTTTTCAGCTTCAAAATTTTATGATTCCATAAGTTGACAGAAAGGCACAAAATGTTCTCAGTTCCTTTAAAGACCTTTGGATAGGCCTGTGCTATGGCTTGGCTAAGTGTCCCCTTACCCCATCCCCCATAGTAAAGGTTGCTCACCTGCCAGTGATGCTATTGGGTGGTCATGGAACCTCTAAGAGGCAAGGCCTAGTGGGAGGAACTAACGTCACTAGGGGACATGCCCTTTAAGCAAATACTGAGACCATGGCCCCTTCCTCCCTCTCACTGCTTTGAGACTGCCATGAGGTGAGCAGTGTCTTCTATTAGAAACTTCTGCTGTGATGTGTTGCCTTAGGCTTGAAAGCAATGAAACTAACTAAGCATAAACTGAAACCCTTGAAACTGTGGGCCAAAATAAATCTTTCCTTCTGCAAAGCTGATTATTCCAATGATATAAAGTGAACTAACACAGGCTGAATCCCAGAAGAAGAATCAAGTGCAGACCTGTGTTTCTTTAAGTGATATTATATCCATGTTAGAGCATATAATGGTCTTCTTATTATTAGCTGTAACTTTATTAGAGTAAGGGACATTAGATATAGTTCTCAAAGTTTCTTATATTCTCCTTGTAAAGAGACCACCTTTTGTTTATTTCACTTCACAACAGCTTGTCTGTAACATCACACACAGCAGACTCTGTGACTCTGTGACTCTGTGACTCTGCTCCTCTGCTCTGTGACTGGGACAGATGAGGGGCCTGGCTACTCAGTGTCTTCATTTGGGAAATCCCTGCACCTTCTTCCTTCCCTTCCCTTCATCAGACTGTGGATTTGTCAGTCAAGAGAGTTTTATAGCCATTCTGGAGACTGAACCACCTCTGAAGATAAATCTAAATTAAGTTAGATTGCATGATTTTCCCTAATCAAAAATTTAGGGTTTCCTTTCAAGTAAGTCTCGCAGACACATGAAGCAGGATTCTCCCGGCAGTTCCAGTCTTGGTCCCATAGCCTACAAAATGGATTTTGCTGGGCTTGACTATCCAATGATCCTGCCATGTTTTATTGATTACTTGACATTATGGGGTTCTCAAGAGAGTAGCTCTGAAGGACCTGTGTTGTGAACAGTGCTGTTAGCATCATGGACAACCTAGCAGTTCACAGAACACATCTAAGATAAGAGCACTCTCTCCAATCTTAATAATCTTAGTCAAAGAGATTAAGGAAAAAAAGCTTAATTCTTTTCTGTTTTTATGGAAACTCTTCACAATTAACAAGATGCGCAGTGAGTTAGTAATAATGTGCATATGAGAAAGGAGTTTATAGGGTGCTCATTTTTACTAGACGAATTCTTAAACCCAGGCTTCAGATATTTGGAAATCTAGTCCATTCTCTCTTGCTATCACAAAATATTTGAGGCTCAGTAATTCATAAAGAAAAGAGGATTATGTGTTGCTGACATCTCCTTGGCCATGGCAAGGTACTCCTGATGGGTGACATAATTGTGGCCAGAATGCATGTAGAAGAGACCACACGGTGAGATGGGAAGCTGAAGAGATGGCAGAGGAAGCCAGTTTTGCTCATTGCAACCCATTCTCTCTAAAACCAATCTACGCTGTGAGACAAGCACTAACCCCTGAGGACAGTGCCCCAATGACCTAATCAGATTCCACTGGGCCTCACTTCTTAAAGGCTCCACAGTCTCAGCATTCCCACACTGGGGAGCAGAGGTCCACCATATGAGCCTTGGGGAACACACTCAAATCAGATCCATAGCCATTTGTGAGTTGTGACTTGTAATATGAGGCTGAGGACTTTGGTGTGATAGTGTGGAGAAGGGATACTGCCAGGGATAATGTCAGTAGGTGGGTTAGCACCTAACAGCTGGGAAGAAGACCCCCACTGTCCCCAGAGAGTCTAAGGCAGATCCTTTCTATGGTGACCAGTAATTACCTGTCTCCTGACATAGGGAATTTTTGTTTATATTTTATTTTGTTTTGTTCTTAAAACAGGATCTCCCTATGTAGCTTAGGCTGGCCTTGAACTCACTGTGTAGCTCAGGCTGACATCAGACTCACTATAAGCTCAAGCTAGCCTCAAACTCCTGATGGTTTTCCTGCCTAGGCCTTCTGAGTGCTGGGATTATAGGCATGTGCCACCATTCCTGGCATGATATAAGGGGTCTAACTGAGTGTGTCCCTTATGCTCTGGAGTGAGCTGGCTTCTTTCTCTTTTGGCAATAATTTGTTGTTGGTAATGGTTTCTTTGCTCCTTTCCCTGAGATGATCCTGTCCCTGAGAGACTTCCCTTAGTCACAGTGTTGAAGAGCAATACTGAGCTCATGCCAGGGCCTTTGGGGGTCAAGCAAGAGCTACCAAAAGACTTTGTGTCTTTGGCCTATTTTTTACTTTAAAACCAGATCAACTTTTAAAACATGGTTTAGTGGCTGTGGGATGGATATCTGACTTGGAAACAAGGAAATTGGGGCTGATACTTGTCAGTCAGAGGTAGCGTGTGGAGCAGCTTGTTTCATCTTCAGGTTTAAGAATCTAGGCTTCGCCAGGCATGGTGGCACAGACCTGTAATCCTAGCATTCTGAGGGGCTGAGGCAGGAAGATCACAATTTCAATCTTAGCCTGGGCAACTTGGTGAGACCATGTCTCAAAATTTAAAATATGGGCTGGGGCTGTAGCTGAGTGTGAAGGCTTTGTGTTTGATCTCCAGACACACACACACGCACGCACACACACACACACACACACACACACACACAGAGGGTCTAAAATTTAGGTCTCAGCATATTCTCCTTTGCTGTAACATCTGCAGGCTGGAAAGTCCCAGCAGGGCACACCTTCCCCATAGAGCTCATTGGCAGGCCAGCTTCCCCTTAACTAGATCTCCATTGCCCCTAGCACTTGGACTGAGATGTTAAAGAGCAAGGACGAGGGAAGAGGACAGAAAGATGATAGGATAGTGGCTCCCAAATAAATACCTTTTCTATTCTCATTTTGCATTCAAACCCCAACAGAGTAGATCCAATTCAACCTCGGGCACTTTCATCTGTGAAGTCAGATTGGCAGAGAATTTGGGAAAAGAGAGTATGGGAGGACCTGGGGAAAATGTACAGAAATGCACATTATCAGATAATGAGATGTTCCAAATGAGTGAGTCTTCCTGATAACTGAATTTCCTTTATTAGCATTCAAACTTCCTTTTAACTATGGGCTATATTTATATATTTTGTTAAAAGTGTGTTGTAGGCGTCTACCCAGAATACCTGATTATAATTTAATCGCATCTTGACCATCATCATATTTTACACAGAAATCAATTTTAGTTCTCTTTCTCATGGAGATGCCACCCAGGTACACCCTTCAGTAGTCCCACAATTTTTAACTCTTTATCTTGGTGGATTTGCCACACTCTTCCCTGTGGGTGTCACTTGTCAGAACAGGAGCTTATACCACTTCTTCCTTTTCTTTATTCTAATCTTTTGTCCACAATGACTTAGGAATAAATGGATGTCTCCAGGGAAAAGCAAATAACCAAACCTATTAAACCAGCAACTTATTTTCTGCATGATTCGAAGTCCACCATTCAGTTCAGACCCACAAACAATTATTGTGTGCCTGCTAAGTGAGGATGCTATGCTCAGTACTGGGAATGACAAAAAGTGCCCTTGAGTGGTTACCATCCATTAGGGAGGCAAACAGCTGCTTCCCATTTATCAAGGATGTCAAATAGGTAAAGACTGTAAGTTGAATTCATTGTGTGAAATACATCAATAAAAGAAAGCACAAGTAGACAAGCAGAATAGAATGTTTAATTCAATTTGGTTAGAGATTCCAGAAAGGCTATGTAGAGAAAGTGATTCCTAAAACTATTTAAGGATGAGTAGGAGTTTAGTGAGTGGAGAAAAAATAGATAACTATGTTCCAGACACTGGGAACAATAGCTGTGTCCATAGGTTTCAGAATATAAAAGTCTGACTTCATTTCTTTCAGAAAATTAAATATATGGGTTGAGTGATAACATTGCTTATGTTATGGTATTTGGGGTACTTAAAAATTCTATCTTATTTTGTAAAAAAAAAAGAAGTCATGAAATTGAAGTCACTACTGAGTACCAACTTAGAGGCTGAGATGGGTGATATTAGAGGAGAGAGGGACAGACTCCATAAAGAAGGAACATTCCTAGGTTTTGATGTCCTATTTCCTCCTAAAGAGGCAAAGTTATCTGAATGGAAGAGTAGGCCTATGCAATGTCTTACCCGATTTATAATTGTAACTCTCTTCCAATTGTGGTTCTTCCCCTTTTGTAGATAGTGTAAGTTCTCAAAACTCTAGTCACCAGAATGGCAGCATCTCATGAGCAGCTGGGAACTTGTTAAAAATGGAGATGCTCAGATATGCTGAATTGGGACCTATGGAGGGGATCCTCCACTGTCTTGGAAGCCCTCCTGATGGCTCATGCCACTCATCTTTGAGCATCACTGCCCTAAGAATAAGGACCTCAGACTCAGGGAAAGCCTGCAAAATCAGATCCAAAGTAGGGAATGCAAGGAGATGCTTGTCCCGCCTCACCCTGTTTCCTGATTATAATGCAGTTGGGCTGGCTGACCAGGCACACTAGGGCATAAGTCAGCATTTTAGTGTCAAGACAAAATTACAGCAATGCAGTTTAAAGACTTACTTGTCTTTATTTTTATTCTAGAATCAAGCAACACTTCATTCCCTAAATGAGCAGAACAGAGGAGCCTGGCTTTACAAACAGCAAAGTGTTACAGAAATCAAAAACAAAAATAAAAAGAGATTGATTATTTCAAAACAGTTTCCCCTATAAGGCCAGGATAGGGACACAGAACAATAGGAAAATAATTGGTTAACATCAGATTATTTCGGGACACCTTTTTATGTAAGGATGAAGGGAGAGAGAACATCATGGTACCAATCAGAACTGGCCTGTTTGAAAAATTTGGCCATTATTTCTAATTCTGATTCCTCAACAGTCAGCTTAGCTTCAGCTTGGTGAATGGAACTTTAGCATGAATGACTCCATTTTGATTTTTGGTGTGGTTTGTTGGGAACCAAGGTAGAAACTTCGTCTACAACAAGGCCCTGTGGTAATTTTTATGTTAACATTAGGCAGACCCCTGTGCTTGATATGCCTTCTGTTCTGATAGATCAGAAATTTTATTTTGTGATGCATTGAGAAATAGGCATAATAGGCAGTTCTAGGAACCAACATGGACACTCAGAGGTCTCTGAATTGGTTTATAAATGAGTACAGATGCTGCATGGGCTAGCCCCAGGAATCTCTCCCTTGGTCTGTTTCCCTTCCTATTCAAAGACCACTAGAGAACTAAAATTTAACCAGAAGGTGACACAACCAGCCAAAGGGAATATAATTACCCTGTTCAGATGTCTCATGGTACCTGGTTATTCTGGCATAACCCATCCAATTCACAAATATTTTTTCCATTCACCACAGAAACTTGGCAGGTGGAGTCCAGTCAGGGGACTCCCTTCCCTTGGCCAGTCTCAGGAGAGACCAGCCTCCTTCTTCCTCTCTGATGCATTCTCTGTGCTGCCAGATTCATCTCCCTCTGGCCAAATGGGGGCAGGGCTTATCTAGAGATGCTAGTGTTATAGACAGGGTAGTTTCAGTCTTATTCTCCCTTGGAGATATTTTGGGTATAGAAAATAAGTTTCTGTTTCTATGACCTCACCCACTACACATGACATATTAATCAAGTTCATGAGGGAGGACAGTACTTTCTCTTCGCACTCAATCTACACATAATGAACAGTATGCCTGCATTCCAGTTACACTAGCCACTTTATACAGAGGGTCTAAGGATAGATAAAGTTAAAAAAGGGGGGAAAATTACATGGTTACAGAGGTCTCCTGAAAAAGAGATAAAGGATGCAATCTGCTAAAGGATTTCCGTTTAATTTAAGTTCAAACCTTGAGGTAGTTCACTTTGTTTTGGGGGGAATTAGGTATCCCCTTCAAATCAGGAGATCCCTGGAAATCTCTTGACTTTTTAATATTTTAAGAGAACTGGATAGAAAAAAATTCATTCTTTGGCTCCACTTTGTGACCTTTGAGAAAATATTGTGTTTTGTTTTGTTTTTATAAATAGTTGTCCATACTTGTTTTCTTGCTTTATCTAGCTTGTAAGTGCCTCTTAGTGGTAGATGAGCAAATAAATGCAAATGAGCTGGGACAGGCAGTGACACTCAACAAGCCATCCCAGGGCTATAAGAGCCCCATAATTTTCATTCTCCTTGCTTTGGGGGGCAGGTTAGTGTATGGGAAGGAGAAGAAGGGAGATAGGAATTTTCTATCTAATTATTAGTTAGGTCTAATTTTTTAAAATACCCACTCTCCTTTTTGCTATACTTCCCTTTAAATCCTACTTTGTTCCTCTTCAGTCTTTTTATCCCCCACTTATTTCTGTCCCTTCCTCCAACCTATAACCTATCCCCTGCAAGCTTGGTGGTTAATAAGTTATGTTCCAGGAAAGAGACAGTTGACAGGATGACCATTCTGAGTTTCCATGGGTATACATGTGGCCCACTTGTAAGTCAGACTGTGTGTCAGCTGTGGCACTTTCAGTAGCATGGTCTGTAACCATAATGAGTTTTTATCACCTTGATAATTACTACAGCAGGTTTCCAGTTGAGGCTCACATTTAAGCACCTATTTCCTATCCATTGAAAATTTAGCCTCCATGTTTAGAGGACCACCATTGAGTACCTACCAATGCACATTGCCTGATGCATACCTGGATAAAGAAGTCCCTTTATGGTCATTAGCTAGGAAGGTGTCACATCAGGAGTGATGTGTCAGACAACTTTCTTCATGGAGGCTTTAACTTATCTACTTCACAAAAGTTAGGAAACTTTTGTCTCCTTCAACTCAGAGATTAAATTCAAACAAACAAACAAACCAGCAAAGACCTTCCAATAAGATGAATAGTAAATTCTCTTTCTGCTGGAGTCCCTGCCACTGGTCATGACAGTCCTTTCTTAGTCCTCTTTAAGCATGGAAAACCTCCTCCTACCTCTATCAGATGCCCATGGGCCATTTACTCTTGATTCATCCCACCTCTCTGTATAGCTCATAGACAGGTGAGTATTTAGGGAAAACATAACTGCCTGTATGTCAAGATCAACTTTGCCACCTAGCTCATCCTTTTCTAACTTTAATTATCACCTTTTCTCCGTTAAATTTAGTTTTTCTTCCCCTGTACTCTTCAAAGAAAACAAAGAAAAAATTTCATCAATTTTAGCTCAGATAAAGTCAGGGCCCAATATAGGGTACTGAGTATGTCCCATGCACATGTGCATCTTGATATATTCCATAGATTTCCACTTTTTTTTCTGGTGACATGCATTTATTCTTTTTTTTTTTTTTTTTTTTTTGGTACCGGGGATTGAACTCAGGTCCTTGCACTTGCGCAGCAGGCGGTGAAACCACTGAGCTAAATCCCCAGATGGTGACATACATTTAAAGTAACCTTTATGTTTGCACTAATGTATAGGAGAAGTGGCAGTCTGTAGATATGTGTGTGTGTTTGCAGAGATCATTTACTATTCTGAATCTATGAAGTGCTTCTCTTCTACCTCATGGTAGAAGGTGGAATCCCAGAGCCCTTCTTTGCCCAGTGTGGACATAGACCAACATATCTAGTCTATGAGGTGGCACAGAGCACTCTGGGACCACCTGCAGTGAACAGTAAATGAGAACAGGCATACCTGAGCAGGTGAGTCCCACTGTTCTAACTACTTTATATGGACAAACTCATTCAATCGTCACAGCCATCCTATACTTTAGGAACTAATTGGGTTCCTAATTTTGTAGATGAAAAAAAAAATTGTAGTGCAAATGGTTGAAGACAGTCACACAGCCAGGATAAGGTAAATCCAGGAAACAGCCCGCTCTGTGTATCCAGAGGTGGAGCTCCAGCTAACATGGTCCATTAGCCCTAACTGATATGCAAGGAAAGATGACTTATTACAGAGGGCATTGGGAAGCCCCCCAGCCCTGGCAAGGGACAGAAACAGAGAGTTCCTACAACACAGTATGAGCCACCCTTATATACATGCACTGATGAAATCCAAACTTCACAGAAATACCATTCCTCATGATTGTATGCTATTGACAAGACTTTGGGGGAAATAGGTAGTCTCAGATTAATGGAAGTAAATGAGCTCTCACAATCATCAAAACTATAGATGGATTTACACTCTGAGCCAGTTCCTATTTGGGAACTTTTTCCCAGACATACACTTTCACAAAGTTTGTGTGACATCAAAACACCAAAAAATTGAAATTGAAATTAGCTCACTTTGCTGTGGGTAGGGCACCACTTAGATAAAACTACAAGCTGTAAGCAGAAAATACGGTGAAAGTTGACAGATTGTCATTAACCCCCCTGACAATATTCCCTCTCACTTGCCACAAACACCTCACATTCTTGCCACTTTCTGAAGCATTTCTGGAAGCTGCCTTTTGTATTTTTTCTTGGCAGCCTTGATGTCCTTACTTAATTCATAACAGTAATTGCAATTTCTGTTAAATAAAAACATTACTGTGTGTCCTCATTCACATTATTTACTGGATCTGGCACCACTTCTGGCTCATTCCCCAAGTCAAAGTCACAAAGATAGATAAACATTTTGTATAAATGTAGGACATTGAGATGCTCAAAACAGTGCAACTAGAGAAACTCATGAAAGATGAATTTCAGAACTGCTTCAGAAAGTGGAAGAACAAGAGAAAAGTGTCTTTGCAGTGAGAGGGGTGTATTACGTTGTGATTTATAACAATGTGTCTTTTACGGTAATAAATTTTTTAATTTTAAAAATTTGCCATATGTCATATCACAACTCATATAATGCTTTTATACTAGAAATACTACTAACTCTGAACACTTATAAGACATACAGTTCTATAAATTTCCAAATACCAGTATAGATAACCTGGTACATTTTGTGCTTTGTATATATTTACTTATGGTTGTTTTGCATAAATAAACTTTGGTTGATTAACAAAACACAAATTATAGGATTGTGTGAGAATAAAGAGAGATGGTATAGGTAGGAGTAAAATTTATCTTTGTATACTTTTTAAAGAAGTTTGGTGATGGAATCATAT
Organism: Heterocephalus glaber; assembly: GCF_000247695.1. Next base: position 6,994,250 of record NW_004624812.1, on the reverse strand, counting down.
AACTATTAACTTTTCAAATATTAAATTAAATAATCTGAAAGGAAGGTATTATACACTTTGCAGAGTCAGGGAATATTGGGCACCTGGATGTAGCAAATCTCTTCTTTACAAGAAACAGGAAGAACACTACACTCTATAAAAGTAAAAAAAAAATAATTTCTGCACCAAGCCCATAACTTTTATTACTTAGATATTCTTATACTGGCTATGAAAATGAAGTTTAATTTTTGTTCTTTATTCTTCAGAATAAATAAAAGGAAAAATATAATATATTTCCAGATCTACCTATGTCACAGCCCTATAATCAAGTACAAGTAGAGTGACATTTCTTCTGCCTGACATCTGTATACCTCTTTGATGCAATCTGGACTGCAAGGATTGTATATTATGGATTATTAGGCACCTGTCAAAATATAAAAGGCAACTGTACCCTTCTTCCAATGACATGTATGTGACAATTATCTGGGATGTGTTGTACAGAAAATAGACAATGTTTAAGGAAACAAATAAAAACACTATTAGAAAATGAATCAAATTAAGATGACTTGAAGGCTGGAAGACCCTGAAGTCATAACGAGTATTTCACAGCCTCACTAAGATTGTAATTTGGGTGATCCCTACCCACAATCTGGACTGGAGCAATCCATTTCTACTTAAGCCAGTGTCCCTATAGCTTCCCTAAGTATAGTGAAACATGTTACTGTGCAGCTTTTCCACCTCTGCCTGGACACTGGCATGGTGTATGCCACACAGAGTGAACTAATTTATAGGTGTGGGAAGTGAAGATCCAGCTTTCACCTCTCAGACACCCCTAGAGGTTCAGGGAAGGCCAGAGAAGAGGTTTTCAGGGAAAGTGGCCTCCTTTTGCAGCTGAAATCTTTGAACCTGAAGCTACTATCATAAATATCAGTGTCTTTTTTACTGGATGACTGGTTGAACCTCATTAACCTGAAATCTTTTCTAGGCTAGTGACTGGAAGCTCTAATAACCTTTTAGCCATCTGCTTTTGTATTTAATGTGTTTTAAACATTTTTGGCACAATTCATTCCCAAAAGGGTTGTGTCCAATTTTTTATCCCAAAATGTCTAGAATATTATTGAACACTTCGTGCTGGCAATTATATTTTGCATGTTAAAATCTGTATGCATTTGGAAATGTTAAACATGTAAAAATAGATTTTCATGAGCCTTGCTTTTTGAAGGAATGGGAGCATCAGTTCCTGGTGAGCAGGTGGTGAGTGAGGAGATCTGACCCATCCTCGGCACAGGGTGTGAATTATCCCATTGGAAGGGTCCAGTGACATTGCAGCCTGAATCTCTGGGAAGCCATTTTTTAAAACGTGCTTTAATTGCTTTTTGCTGGGGCCAGGGATATTTATGGGTTAGAAGATTGCCAAGTTATTTATTAGATGGAGTATCTAGGGATAGACTAATATAAATCACTTAGGCTGGTACTGAATATACTAGACACTCAGTAATTTTAAAAGCTTTAATAAAAATGCTAAAATATGAGACTTGTCTTTGGCTGTAATGAGACTCAGTTATCATGTTTTTATCAATGATATTCACTTACAGACACCCCCCTACACCTTTCCCAGTGTAAGAAACTGTGGATGCCCTCATTTCCTGAATTGCCAGAATTTTTTAAATTCCAGGACAATTTGAAGATTTGACAAAGACCCATAGAAGAGTTATGTATTTATTATATTTTGGGGCCAAATACTTGTCTCACTTACACTTAGAAATCTAAGCATGTTTGTTCACATTAAGAATTCTTCTGTGTATCCAGCATAATAGTGAATGAAAAATGGTGGTGGTAGAGTATATAATATTGAACTTAGTCTATAGAAAGCTTGAGGTATGAATCAATTAGTTTGAATGCCACCTTCCAAAGGCAGAGTTAGAGCTTGTTGAGTTTGAACCAATGGAACTCTGAGAACTCAACATATATATTTTATTTCTGTTAATGACAATACTGTATTATGGGTCTATACCATTTTTTAGTGTTTAAAGTATATTTTTGTCTTCTCATTTATTCATAGCTTCAATAATTTTAGAAAACCAGTATCATTCTCATACCACAAACACTGTTCTTATTTATGTAATAGAAAATGATACCCAAGCTGAGATTCTGTCCCTTTCTCTTCTTATGGTAGCATAGAGCTTTGGACCAGAGGATGGGAAAGTACCTATGTCTTAAAGATTTTCCAAGTGTTATGGCTACAAAGAGTTTCTTCCTTTCTCTCTCTCTCTCTCTCTCTCTCTCCCCCCCCCACGCGCTCTGTGTGTGTGCGTGTGTGTGTGTGTGTGTGTTTTCCCACGGAATTTCTTTCTTCTATTCCATATGACGTGGTCACACAATGATTGTAATATTACGCTTGGGGAAGGCAGCATGCTCCATTCTTGGAAGGACAGACCCTGTATGAGAAATGTGATCAGGAAGAGACAGGAGAAATACCAGGAAGGCTGCTTCTGGTATTTTTCTGGTACTAGAGATTGAACCCAGCACCTTTGCATTGAGTTATATCCCCAGCCTTTAAAAAAAATTTTGAGACAATGTCTTACTACATCATTAAGTTGGCCAGGCTGGAATCGAACTTGAAATCTTCCTTTTTCAGCCTCCCAGAGTGCTGGACTTGCAGCATAAGCAACCATTCTCAGCTGCCCTGACTTTCATGAGCAGGTAGAGAGTAGGCTGCCTGCCAAGGGGTGGGTAGCTCAGCTGAGGTTGTCATAAAGATGAGCAGAGCTCAGCAGGGAGGTGAGATCTAGCCTTGTCATTAGAAAGTTCTAGGGTGGATTGCCAGGTAATACCGAACAGGGCAGGAGTCAGTCAATATTCCCATTTCACTAGGAGCCAGGCTGTAAGCTAGAGCAAGTCAGGAAGGCTCAGAGTGGTTGGGTGAGCCTGCTTTATGTTGCTGCAGCTTCCAAGTGGTGTGCTCTGTCCTGGGTAGGAACTGGGTGCTAGGCAGAATTCTAACGGGTCATGGGAGGGTCATGGGAGAGGTACATCTCCCTGCAAAAATTTGAGACAGAGGGCAATATAGACACATAGAAGTAATTTCAGAAAGTAGCTGTGGACAAGTCTGTTGGGCTTTAAACAAAATAACCAGGAAGGTCAGGAATTGTTGGTATACAAAGAAGCAAATGAAAAGCTAGGGATAGACACATTTGGTCTAATTCTTAGCCCAGGTATCCTCCCATGTCCACATACACCAGTCAGAAGAGGCTTAAAGTGCAGCAGGGCTGAGACTGAAGTCTGAAGGCATTGTGGACTCTTGGTAGAAGCTGGAGAACAGGAGCTAATAATGGGGCAGAATAAGTATCCCCAAAAATCTTTGACTTGAAGGGTGGGTCCCTATCTCATGGCACAGCTTAAGAGGTAGTGCAGCTTTAAGAGGTGAGGCCTAGTGGAAGGTCTTAAATCACTGAGGGTATGACTGAGTCACACTGGGACCCTGGTCCTTCCTGTCACTCTCACTTTCAGCTGCCATAGGTGAATGGGCTGTCTCCACTCAGCACTGCTGCTGTTATGTGCTGTCTTGCCACAGAACCAAAAACAACAGGACCAGTGACCATGGACTAAACACTCCAAAACTGTGAGCCACCATGAATCTTTTCTTTAAAGATGATTATCTCAGGTATTTTATCACAATAACAGGAAGCTGACAATCACATTTCTTCTCCAACTTCTCACTTGCATTGAGGCAGAGAATGAGAAAAGGCTGGGACATCATCTGCATCATTTCCTTTAATTTCACCACCTCCTTAGGCAGGCAGGTGCTGCTGGTATTACCTGCCATTCAGATCACCAAGGTGAGGGTGGCTTCTGATCAAATCCTGCAAGAGTGCAGCAGTACCCACCACACTGTGTCACTCTAGAGGCCACCAACCTGGGCAGGCAGGCAGACTTGGACAAACTTGAGCGGTGGCCAGGCAGAGGCAAAGTGTGTGGGCTGAATGCTATTTAGCATGTCAGAACTTTGTGCACTTCTGAGCCTCAACTCTGTCAAATGGTATGAGGTTAGGTCATTTATTTAATCCCTTGCTGCCTCTCTTTCTTCATTCTTAAACATAAAATACTGAAATTGCTTCACAGAGTTTTGTTGAGGATGAAGGAAGTGACGTGTGGCAAAGCCTTTGTGTGGTACCTCCTGACACTAAGTTCCCAATAAATGAAAGTCACTCATGGGAAAAAATTGTTGAAGTAGAATAAAGAATCCATAATATCACCCTTTACTATATACAGGGCAGTATGACAAAACCCTTTTATGCTATTTTAACATTCATTCCACACAATGACCCTATAAGTTACATATGGTCACCATCTGATCTCACAGTTTAAGAAACAGGGACTAAAGAATTTAAGTAATTTGCTCAAAGTCATGCTATAAAGGAAGGGCAGAGGTACAGACAGCTTAACAAGAGCTGGCTCTAACAGTGTTAAAGAGTAAGGTTCCAGAAGAGAATAGTTCCAAAGCTAGCTCATGGGAGACTCAAAACACCGAGGGCCCCAGTCTTGGAGAGAGACTTGGGTTGATGGAGGCACGGGGCTTGGCACAACAAATAACAGAATTGGGACTAGAACCAAAATGTTTCCTTATCTTCAAAATGAGAAGGCAGAGTGGGTGGTCCCAAAAGTCCATTTTTGACTTGAAGATTCCAGGATGTAAATTAAACCCTGTGATCCTGGGTATGTGTGTGACCAAAGCTCTCAGGGGCTGTCAGCATGTCCTGGGAGGATGGAACAAAAGGACTCTCCCAGGGGGAGGGTGTCCCCGTGCCCCAGAAAGAGCAGAACGTGATGAAAATGACTCTGTTACTGCAGGCAGCTTCTCTGATCCTGGTTAAATTGCTTGAATTGTGCAAATTGAAAATAGAAAATGTATGTCTAAGTCTATAAATAACCTTTGTGAGGGACAGAGTGGCGACAATCATTACAAAGAATTCAGTGGTTTGTGATGCCTCCTGGCCTTTAGCATGTATTCATGTATTTGTAATTCATAATCATTTGTACTTTTCCCCATCATTCCTCTCATCAAAATACAACTATGAAGAAGAAAAGCAATCAGAATAGAGCATATCCAATCTTCTCCAGCATAAAATAAAACCATTCCACACCAGGACATGTGGGGAGTCCGAGTTCACAGCCAGAGTCTATAAAGCCAAATATCATAACCAAGTCCTAAACCTGAGCACTAGGATGTGCCCTTGCACAATAAGGCTTACTCCCAGCTTCCTGGATTCCACAGTTGGATCCAGAGATTGTGTTTTCTGGAAATTCTCCTTGTACTAATATTGAACACATTGATTGAGTACCTACTGGACACAAGCATTGAGTTAGAAGATCCCTGGGATACTGAGATGAACAAGTAACTGCCCTTGATTACATGGCTCCCCAGCCTCAGGGATGAGTGATTCAGAGTGTGCGAAGGTCTCTGAAACTTCACACGTAACCCGAGAATCCCCCAAGCTATCCCTTTTACTCCCAAATGTCTCTTACATCTGTGCCTGTTTTCCTGCTACTGTACTTGTTCAGGTTGCCACTGTCTCCTGCTGGAAAACCTGCTACCAGTTCCACTGCCACATGCTCAACTCCAGGCTGCTCTCTACACGGTTGCCAGTCGTGGCTTGGCTTATTTTCCAGTAGAAATCTCTCCTTCTCACATTGCTTGCCATCACCATCTCCATCTCCAGTCTTCATCTACCATCTTCACTGTAATCATCTCCACTGTTACCACCTAATCATCCTCACCATCATCACCACATGGGCTATCCGCATGGTATTTGTCAGCACCATCACCACTATCGGCATCTTCACCATCACCAGGTGTTTTGCTACCCTACTCACTCACTCTCATAATAAAGATTTCAGACCTTAGTGTTGCTCCCAAAAGTCTATAACTTCTGGCTCCTACTTGTCTTTCCAGCCATAACATGCAAGATTTCAGTCTTTACATTTCAGTCAGTCACCCAAATAGATCAAACTCCCGATCACTGCAGAGCTTTTTAAAGTCTTTTGTCTTTTGCCTATCTATTCCCAGAACAAACTGCTCTCTAAATTCAGTGACTGAGACTACTCCACAATTCTGAGTTACCATGGAGCATGCTCTTCACAGCACACCCAGGGTGGTAATTGCACATGATAGTTGGAAATATTATTTAGTAGTGCTGCTGTTCCTCTAGGCCCTAAACTCCACAGTTTACAGGAGAGACCTTACTCTTCTACTCCCACAATAAAGCCTAGGACTTAGTAGGCATTCAATAAATGTTTAGAAATGAAAATATCAAGTCACTCTTACTAAGCAATCATGCAACATAACTTACAGTCATGTCTAGAATGGAGAGAGATGATGGAGAAGGTATTCTACCCCAATTTCAGTTTTCTAATGTGAGTAGGATTTGACCAGGTGGATGCGTGAGGAGGAGGCATTTGGGCAGTCCAGACAGCATAGACAAAGGTCTAAGACACACTGAGTGTTTGGAGACTTGGCAAACAGCCCACATGGGTTCCCAGGAAGGCCCCTCTCAAAGGTTCTATTACCTGCCAATAGTGTTGCACCGGGGACTAAGCCTTTAACACATGACCCTTGTGGGACATTGGAGCTCCAACTATACCAAAACTCAATAAGCATTATGCAGTGAACTATCAATAAAATAAGATATTTTCAGAGAACCTACATGTGTTGTGTTGTCTTCATTCTTTATAGTGTAAGAACTGCTGGTTCTACCTCTCAAGAGCTGAATGGCCATGACTGATACTTTTGCTGACTTTTTGCAGATACAATTCACAAAGTGTATTAACTCATTTTTTAGAATGCACCATTCAATGGCTTTCAGTGTATTCACAAACTTATTCACCAATCGCCAGTATTTAATTCTAGAAAAACCTTCATTCCTCAACCAAAGGGGGAAAAAACCCTCACTCCATTAGCAGTTATTACTAATTTATTCATCTCTCTTTTTGTTTTTTGGTACTGGGGATCAGACTCAGGACCTTGCACTTTCAAGGAAAGCATGCCTCCAGTGAGCTAAATCCCCAGTCCTGTTCATCTCTTTATGCTCTGACAACTTTCGTACAGGAACCACAGCCATTATACTTTCTGTCTCTGGATGTTTGTGTTCTGATAGTCCATACAAATCAAATTGTACAACACATGTTACTCTTTGACAAACAAGATGATGCTTCCAAAGTTCATTTATGCAGGAAACGTATCAGTACCTCTTTTCATAGCTATATAATATCCCATTGTTTGTATATACTACATTTTGTTGACCCATTTACCTTTTGATAGACACTTGGATTGTTTTAGCATTCTATTATAAATAATGTTCATATGAAAATCTGTGTATAAGTTGTTTTGTAGATCTGTGTTTTCATTCTGAGGGTGCATATATCTTAGATTGAAATTTTTACATCATTTAATAACTCTAACTTTTGAAGAAGTGTGTTTTCTAATATTGCAATATACCATTTTAGATTATCACCAGAAGTAAACAAGGGTTCTAATTTTTTCACATGCTTGCCGAAGCTTGTTACTTTGTCATTTTTATTACAACCATCCTAGTGGGTGTAAAGGGGAATGTCACTGTGAATTTGATTTGTGTATGTCTGATGAATAATAATGCTAAACCTCTTTTCCTATGCATACTGGTCATTTTTAGATCTTCTTAAATTGGATAAAGTCTAATTTACTTATTTTTCTTTTGCTGTTTATGCTCATCATGTTATATCTAAGGAACCACTGCCCAATCAAAGGTCACAAAGATTTTGGTTATACTTTCTTCTCAGTTTTAAGTCTTCGATCCATTATGAGTTAATTCTGTTTGTATGATGCAAAGGAGGGATCCAAACACATTCTTTTTCAGGTGATATCATATTGTCCCAGGAAAATTTTCTGAAAACTTTATTCTTTTCTCATGGAATTTTCTGTACACCTTGTTGAAAAGGAATTAACTATGGGTGTGTGCATATATTCCTGAGTTTTCTTTTCTGTTTCCTAAATGTATATTATTCTTGTGTTTATTTTTAATAATGAACATTTTCTATGAATGTGTTGTGGATCAAATAAAATAATGTACAGCAGCACTTAATGCCAGGCTCAAAGAAATAAGCATAAACCATTTTTTGTTGTCAGTGGTAGTGCTATGTCCTTGCTTCCAAAAGTAACCCAATTACACATTCGGCTTGTTATGTTGCTAGAACACCACCAATTTATGGAGATTTTGATCAGAAGAGACCTGAGAATGCACAGTCAATTTCCTTTATTTTAAAACTAATTAAAACAAATAAATGACAGCAACACAAATACACACAAAACATGCATGTAATTGTACACACAGCACTAGCCAAATGAACTAAGTTATTTCAATGGATCACACAGTTACAGAATAAGATTTGAACTTCTGTCTTCTTACACATCATGTAGTGCTTTTTCATACACTGCTATCATACTTTGTGTGCAAAATATTGCACAAAATAGCTTAGAATGAATAACACAATTCCAAATATATTCTGGTCTAAGAAATAAACTCCCCATTAAAATTCAGAAAGGTAATCCCTCAAGAATAAAACATTGGATCTTAAAACATTTAGTGTATTACTTTTGTAAATTAGCCCTGAGTGTTTCAAACTGTAATGAAAAGCATTTCCTATTGCTATTAGTTTTCACATGGTCTCTTAATACTTTGTTATTCCCTGAGCATAATAATAACATTAAAGTGAAAACAATAATAATAGCTATTTAAGGTTCTTTGAAACCATTATCTCTAACCTAATCTTCACATCCCTGCGAGGCAAATATTTGTATGCCCATTTTACAGTCAAGGAAGCTGAAACTTAATGGCTCAAGTTATTTTTTTCAAAAATCAAAATGGAAAGAGTTAGAAAGAAATGGTATTCAAGTTTTAGCCTCAGAGACTCTAAGAGTTTTTTTGCTTTGTTTTGGTTTGGTTTGGTTTTGGGTCTTTATACCATGCAGTCTTGAATAAAGCAGGAAAGACACAGTCCTTGTAAGTGGACAGAGACAGGGTGAAGTAGAGGTCTTGAGACAACTGTCCTTGTGAGAACTCTGCAGAGAGGACATGGGCAGCCATCTCTAGGGACATCGGGTCTTCTGGACAGGGCCTTGAGTATCAGAACAGAGGCTGGCCTGGTCTGAGTTACTGACAAGGACTCAGGACAAAGCAGAGGCCCAGTGCTGAGGCATAGGGCTGGCTTCTCATTTTGGCCTCAGATTGAGTTCACCTTGGAGACTTTTTTTTTTTTTGGTACCAGGGATCGAACTTGGGACCTTGTGCTTGCAAGGCAGGAGCCGGAACCACTGAGCTAAATCCCCAGCCCTTGGAGACTTTTTAACAGTGTGAATTCTGTTTTGATTCAGACCTAGTAATTTTCAATTAAAAACAAACTCCCCAAAATTCTTGCTGGTGTGGGAACTCTTAGTGGTAGAGAAAGGATACAGCTAAACATTTGAAGACAATATAGATCCACTGTTCTCTAAGTATCTACTCTTTGCCATGGTGTCCTGAGCTTCACTTCATAGAGGAAATGGTTGAGATCCAGAGGACTTCGGTTGAAACAGGCATCTAGTTAGTGCAGCACATCCAGGACCAGAGTCTGGACTGTGTACCCGAAGCTAGGGTCTCTCCGTGTGACACCATCAGTGACATTGGCCCCTGAGACCCGGAACCAGGTCTCAGCTTCCTGCTTTGCAGTCTTCACATTGTTCATCCTGTCAGAGATGTCATCAGAATCAAGCAACAGAATGAACATTTACTATGGGAGGACTGCTCATTACATCACCTGGGACGCTGGATGTCTGTCCTGGCTGGGCAGGGTGGGGTGTGGAGGAGTAGCTGTCACCTCTGCAGTCTGCCTCATGCTGAGAGCTTCTGCACTCTCTGCCTGCCTAGTTGGGGCACATGTTCCTTCAGAGCAGAGTGCAGTGCTGGGCCCTGCACCCTACTCCTATTAGAAGCAGAAAGCCCCTAAGAAAGGAGATAAGGAGGAGCCAAGTGGTTTCTTCAGGCCTATGCATGTGATTTGCCTGGTGCATTCATTTGGTTAGGTTAAAAAGCTCAGTTTAAGAGGAAGACACTAGCAATTACTTTTGAATATGTACTGTAAAAGCCAGGGTGCATAGTGTGTACTAAAATTGCATGTTATTAATATTTACATAAAATCACATATGTATGTATGTACATTATATGTATATACAATGGTACTGTGACTCATGAACTTCCTTCCTTCCATGGTTCTGGAAAAGATGGTCATGTTTATGTTCATGTGGGAAAGATGGCTGCAGTCGTGTTCATCAGTGTGGAGCTCACAAACAAAAACAAAATTTTGCCAAATACTTCTGTATGGGAACAAAATTGTTTGCAAACAAAAGTGTTTGTGAACCAAGGCATCACTGTAATATATTATATATGTGTATATTATATATTTATTTCATATTATATATAATACTATTAGTAAATATATAATATACAATCCAATATCATTTATGTATAATTAATTAATATGAATACACCATATTTAATTATAATTATATATATCATATTGCATAATTATATATAATTTATTATTGTCAATGTAATTACTTTACACAGTTATTTAATATATTTACTTTAATTTAGTATGAGGACTCTCTAGCTCCAGCTATCCAAGGACAGCTTCATCCATTAACTTTGACATAAGGAACTGAGAGTTTGAAAATGAGCAATTACTCACAGATTAAGCCATTTCTCAGATTCTAATGGCACAAACAATATCAGCGAAGAGTATATAGAAAGAACGATAGCAGCTAATATTTGTTAAGTGCATACTTACTCATTTCAGGCACTGTCTTGTGTATACATACATTAACATTTGGTTATCATATCAATCTGGAGATAAGGTTTGCCACCCATATTTTACAGATAAGGAGCAGGGGTGCAGAGGGCTAAGTCATGGCTGTCCAAGGTCTCACAGGCCTGTTGGATGCCAGAACCTGAGCCTTGGGACACAGCCTCTCATGTGCTACTTCCACTACATCACATTCTGAAGAGTAAGGCTGATGTATATGGGATCACAATCCCTAGTTAGCTGTGCACAAAGAAATGCTTCATTTTCCAGAGAGCCTTTTCTAATTTAGCTTTGATCCCTCACAAGTATACAATAATTTGCACAACACAGTCTACACGAAAGACGTTTACTTAATTACAAATTTTATCATGTGTCAAGCATAGTTCTAAGTACCAGGCTGATAGTGGCTTAAAAATTCTATAGTTTCATAGGCCAGAGAGACAAAAAATGCAGTCATGCCAATGACTACAAAAGCACAGAACTATATAAATGTTATGGAGGAAAATATAAAGGTTAAGGAGAGATCATAATAAGAGGACCTGAATTATATATGGTCGGTTGGGAGGGTTCTGGGGTCATTAGCAAAGAATTCTGAGGAAAGAACATTAAAACTAACTCCAAAAGGAACAATTACATAGTTGAATAAGGTGCTGAACACTTCACATCCTAGAGATTTGACCCTTTCCGCTTTCTGAAACTCTCAATGCATTATAAGATAATCAGTTTAAGCCTGTGTACCCATGCATTACCTTTGGGGGGCTGTTAGAACATGTGTTGTATAACAGGAATACAAGGATAAATATAAATGACCCTGTCTATGGAATAGGCTAGTTGCAAAGATAAATGATACGATAAAGGAACAAATGAGAATGTCTTGGGAAGAGAAGAGAGACCAACTAAGCATCATGAAGTAGCCTAGTTAAGTACTGAAGGATGAGTGGCTGATAAGGCACAGAAATGGGAATGCATTTTCCAGGCAGAAAGGATTGTGTGTGAAGGCACAGAAACGATAATGGTGTGGTCCTGGAGACATGTGTGAGAAAAGGGGCTGGTGGTCAGCCTGTGGCTGGGCTATAAATGTTCCTGTAAATCTGATTAAGTAGTTTGTACTGCATACCTTGAAAGAGGCAGATGTTGGAGGTTCTAGGCAGAAGCAAGATATTTACAATAGCTACAGCAGGTGTATAGGGTTTGGATTCTGTGGTGGAGGTAAGCAGAGAATGGGGAAACCTCTGTGATAGTCCAAGCAAGAGAAGATGTGCTTTTCAACTATGTCAACAGAGAGAGTTTGGAAAGGAAGGGCTTGGTTCAAGAATGCACTTGAGGTGTTTGAGAGCAGACAGTCATACTACAGGTCTAGAGACAATCTGTACATGTCTTACAGAAACCTGGGGCCTAAGAACAGCTGTGGAAATCTGCCCTTTCCTTAAGATACTTGATTACACTTGATAATATATGGTCTGTCTGTCTAAATGCATAAAGATATAAAAAGACAGACATAATAACATATCTACCTGTCATCTACCTAAAATGACCCCATTTTGAAGTCACTATAGTTGTGCTATGAACAGTGCATACAACCTGTACAAATACCCTATTGTAATGCACCACCATCAATGAAAAGAAGTTCACACACCCACAGAACTAGTAGGAAAAAAGTGTCTGCAGATATAATTTGAAAACTCATGTGCTAGTTGTTGACCTTTAATTACAGTTCTTGAGTCTAATCATTATTTTTTAAATAATTGTTATGGGTTGTGTCTAGATGTCCCCCCAAAGCCTCATACAGTCCTGGGTGGGGCTTTTCCAGAAGTGGCTGGATCTAGAGTGTGTGTTGCTGGGATTAAGGGTGTGTGATTACTAAATTAGTCCACTAACTGGTTTGGCACCCCTCCTAAGCCCTGTAGTTTAGATAGAATAAAAAGGGGCAGAAAGAAGCTGTTAAGGTAGCTTGGACTTGCTTCTTCCCTACTTTGTTGCTTTGCTACCTCCTGCTAGCCATGAACTATTTCTCTGTGATGCCCCTCTGCCACGCCACCCTGCCTACTATGGACTGAAACCTCTACAAACTGTGAGCTACAATAAACCTGTCCTCCTTTAACTTTGAGTGTTGAGTATTTTGTCTCAGCAAGGAGAAAAGTAACTATGACAGTAATCTGTCAGTAATCTATGACAGTAATTTCTAGTATGATTGTTATCTATTTATTTGTGTTTATACATTTGTAAGCACTAATATGATAACACTCATTTGTCTCAGACACTTTACAGAATTGAACAAAGGTGTCCTGCCAAAATATGAAGAAGCATTTAAAACCATCCCTAAGTGATCTTTTTTTCAAAAAGTTAGCATGGAAGCAACGGTACAGTCTTAGTATCATTGCCAAGTTCAATTCAGATTTAAAAGCAAATTAGAACTATTTCATATAGTACTTCTCTTGGCAAGGAATTCGTGTGGCCCTGGAGAAACCAGGATAGTAAAGACAGGGCTCTGCTGTCAGTGGTTTGCAATGGGCTGACTGGAACAGGAGGGTTTTGTACATTGGTGTCCTGCGGCAAGTGCTGTGGGTGAAGGTGCTCTGGGAAGACATTGGAAGCAGAATCAACAACATGCAAAGGCTTGTGGATATGAATATCGTGTTGGGGGAGCTTATTAGACACAGTGTAATATATGCTCTGACGTTTACTAACTTTATAATATGAGGTAGTTTTCTCAATTTTCCTTGTGCCTCAGTTTCTTCGTGTTTAATAGGGAAAATATTTCTTCTATTTATCTCATAATTTGTAAGGTGCTTATGCGATCATGCAAAAGTAAAACACTTTAGAAATGAAATTACATATGAATGTTGGTTACTAAGGCTACCATAATTGAGAACACAAGGAACTTCCCTTCCTATCAAATCACACTGTACCCACACTTTTGAAGCTGTTATGCTTTGGGTCTAGATTTCCCCCCAAAGCCTTGTGCAATCATAGAGGGGCTTTTTCAGAAGTGGTTGATCTAGAGTGTGTGACGCTGGGATTAAGGGCGTGTGATTACTAAACCAGTCCATGGATTGGTTTGACACCACCCTAATCCTCAGAGTCTGGATAAGATAAAAGGGGCAGAAAGACACCATAAAGGCCCATTGTTGCTTTTCCTGTCTGCTGCCATGAACTGTTGACCCTCTGCTATGCCACCCTGCCTTGGAGCCAGCCAATTAGGGACTGAAGCCCCCCTACAAACTGTGAGCTAATTAAACCTTCTGTCTTTTAACTTTGGGAGTCGAGTACTTTGTCTCAGCTATGAGAAAATAACTAAGACATGGACTTATCTTTCTTCCTTCAAGAAAACTGCAGGATGCTGCAGAGTTGCAGGGGTTAACAGGTAGCACACTGGATTGGTGGGCATGCCTGGTTTACCCTGGCAATCCGGTTTCAGGAAGAGCTTCCTTGCGGGTGACAATCATTTAGTGCCTGGAGGAGGTCATGTGAGATACCCATGGAATCTCATAAGAGTCTCTCCATCCAGCACTTCTCAATGACCAGATGAGAGTTGTACCATCTATGGAAACAATGACTGGGGGGAGGGTGTGGAATTTCACCCCTCATGGATGCACTGCACTGAACCACCCTGCACTGGCATGACAGTGCTTCTGCGAGTTGTGTTTAACTGACTTCCAGGGAGTCTCCAGGGTCTGGAGAAGGAGACCCTCAGATGCCCTAACACTCACAGCTAAAGCAGACATTATTTTGAGAATATTTTGGAAGTTGCACTGTAGTTGTGGCTTTATAGAAGTAAAAAAAAAAAGGATTGACATTTCTAAGCCCAGAACTATTTTTTAACAAGCTAGAAAATACTGAAAAACAGGTAGAACTGTTTCCTCAAGAGAATCCAGGGTAGTTAGAATGTACACTATTTTTTCCCTGTGTGTATGTCAGTAAAATATGTGCACTGAAATTTCAGGGCAATTCCTAATGCAGAAATAATCCAAAATATGGCAGATTTATAAGTAAGGCAATTTTTATTTATTTGCTAATGTGGATTCCCTTAAGAGCTCAAGTGTTCTGCTTGTTACTTATGGCTTCTCCTTGAAAAGTCTTACCTGGAAGGTCTCAGCAGCATAAAACTTCAGGCTGCAGAGAGGTCTGAATTGAGCCTCAGCCATAATTGTCTTTTTCATCAAGTCAGAGTGGCTTGGAATCTACTAGCATGAAACCTGTTTGATAATTAATAATCCAAAATTAGAGTAGCAGTACAAATAAATCAGCATAACTATAGATTTGGAGTCAGCTTTTTCTCTTATCTTTCTTTTTGTCTCTGAAAGCAAGTTGAGAAGAAAGTACTAGACATTGGACATCCTCCATTCAAAGCTGTACCTCCCTAGCTCTCTGAGTTCTGTTCAATCTGTTCTTAGAATCCTCTTTCAAAGAGGGATTAAGTATGCTCCTTCCATTCTCTGCCCGACACTGGGACATAGAGATGTGTGTGATGTCTGGTTATCCTGCTGCACCTTTCTCTCCAGGCAGAGATGGGTATAAAACAGCACCTGCAGTGCACATGTTTGGTCCCTGTCCTGTGGCTTGACCAAGGTGCACCATAAGAGAGTTTCAAGAAGTGAGAGGAGCCTGGAAAACAGCAGGGGGAATGTGACGTTTGAATGCAGGAGGAGCCAGGCTGTTTTGGGAAGAGAGTCCAGGAAGGAGGCACAGAAGCAAAAAGTCTGTGTTGTTCACACACTCCCAGAGAGCAGGGCTTTCAGTGTGCTAGGTGAAGGGGAAGTGGGCTTGGGAGTTAGATAGCAGAGAGCTTCCCTCATGCAAAAGAGCTCTGCTATGGGGAGCTGAGTGTTAGCAGGGGAGCGATGGGATTAGATTGTTGTCTGAAATGGTCATTCTTGCCACACATAGGAGAGAGACTGGGAGGATCAAAAAACAAAAAGAAACCATGTGGAAGGTTCCAGGTGATGGCCTATTGCAGTTGTTCCAGTGAAAATTGGTGAGAATATCACCCAGAATAATAGCAATGAGAAGAGTTCAGAAAGAACCTGGGTATTTTCCTGTACTGAGCTCTGAGTTGAATTGATAAGCAAGGCCTGGAAGTGGGACAAGATACGTAGCAAGACCAGGGATCATGTTGGGCTCTGCAGTGGTAAAAATACAAGGACATGGCCCTGGCCTGGGAGAAGAAAACAGTTATTTGTGAAAGATGTTATTGCTGCTGTTGATGTACCCATCGCAATTATCATCACTGTTGTCTTAGCAGCTTACACTTGCCAAGTGCTTACCTTGTAACAGGCACTCTACTAAGCTGTTTTTCCATTTAAACCTCATACCAGGGCGAATTTAACCACTACTAATATGTGCATACACAGATGTAGACACCAAAGCCACACAGGCAACGTCAGATTCCTGCTTAGAATCCCACAGCAGGTGGGGAGCTGAGCTAAGTCTGGATCTAGAGCCCTGCTCCCAATCACCGGGTGCCATGCCATTAACAATACATTTTATAGCACAGATGGCTCACAACTTATAATGATTCTACATAGGGTTTTTGACAGTGCAAAAGCATTTCTCAGAATAAATCTTACTTTGATTTTTTATTTTGGATTTTAGGCTAGTGCTGTGTGGTGTAAACTCTTTCACTGTTAATATTAAGTAGCAAAGGTGCCCCACACCCTCCAGTGAACCACAGCTCTAGACTGGGAAGCCACCATTTGCAGTGTGCTGTGCTGCTAAACCACGATTTTCAGTTCATTGGAGTCAGTCACCTGTTTATGTGGAATGTTGCAATTTAAAAAAATTTTTGTCGTAAAATTTATTTATTTATTTATTTATTTATTTATTTATTTATTTTTATTTTTTGGTACCGGGGATCAAACTCAGGTCCTTGTGTTTGCGAGGCAGGTGGCGGAACCACTGGGCTAAATCCCCAGCCCAGTCGTAAAATTTATATCTGTTACCTAGAAAAAATCAAGGAACAAGAATTGGAAGAGAAAATTTTCTGTTGTGCTCCATTGTTATGTGTGTTCCAAAATTGGGACACTATGCATAAATAGGTTTGTTCTTATAATAATTTCAAGTCAGGATATATTTATCGTGCTATAATCCATGGTGAGTTAAGAATCATTTGTACAATCGTATGATGACACCAGTAGCAGGGACATTCGTACTGGCTTGTTGGAGTCCAAAGAGAAAGCAATTAACTCTGATCGAGGAAATCACAGAAAATTGTACTGAGTTTTAAAGGATGTGTTTTAAGAGATTGGTAGAAATGTTCAGGTTAAGAAATGAAAAGAAGAGAATTCCTGGAACACACACCCTGGCAAAGTTTGAAATGCCCAGGAGATGATAACTGACCAGTGCTTTTGACTTTCTGCGTGAGCTCTTGGAAGAGGCCTGTGATTGAGGACTACTCAGGGTTATCCACTCAAGCCACTGATTCTACTTAAAGCAACAGATATGTGGACAGACAAGAACTCTGGGAAGACTTGGAATTTTCCCTTTAATTTAGTCTTTAAGTCAACAAGCAGTAATGTCCATCTTCAGTGCCTCTAGTGCCCTACACTACACACACACACACTTGCTTCAACAGGGCATAATCCTGACCCTTTCTTCTATCAGGAGTGCACTATAAAATAAATGTCAGTGGCCATATCCTTGGCAAAGCAAGCAACCTTAAATTTATTGTTGAGAACAGTGTTCATCATGAAAACATCCTATCCACGTATTATAGGATAATGTTTTCTTTTAAATGCAAGGAATACTTCTCAGGCATTTCTTCTCTCCTGTGTTTCTTTACAGTCCCTCCACAGATCATGAACATCTCCTCAGATGTCACTGTGAATGAGGGAAGCAGCGTGACCTTGCTGTGTCTTGCTATTGGCAGGCCAGAGCCAACTGTGACGTGGAGACACCTGTCAGTCAAGGGTAAGGTATTCTCTGAGTGCATCTGTTAAAGGCTTGGTTCTCATGCACACACAACTGCGGGCATCAAACAGCACACTGTGCATGTACTACAGTAATGTAAATTCAAGTAGGCAGCATGCACCAGGGGCTGAGTATTCCATTCCAAAAGAAGAGCATACAACAGAAATTTACTGAATTGTTTTCTCAGCCTTTCCATGGCCTTGGAAGGCTTTTGTTTTCCAAACTACAAAGAACTGAGGTGAATAAGAATAACTTACATGAAGATAATAATTTCTCAATTGGTGAGGGATGTGTGCCTTCACATAGTATAGGGCAAGGGTGATAGACCACCATCAGGCACTTTGACTTTCTGGTGAATGCAAAAAGAATACTCTGGCCTCAGTTCATTCATGGTATTTACCTAGAGCTTATGCCTGTTTGACCTGTACATAAATAGTTCACCTTGAGTGGAAGAATATGATAGAAATTGGTAAGTGCATCTGAGCCTGACTTGGCTCAGCCTGAATAATTGGTATTGAAACTTTGATTATGGTCATCTTCAGCTTATTAGGAAAACAACCAAAGGACCCTGGGCTCTATCACCTTGAACATAAAACTTGCTCCAAGTTGAACTTGAAGAAATGGGCAAAAAGCCCCTTGATACCAGAAATTATGATTAATTTTAGAAATTATACAAGGAACAATTGCTCCCTCAGGCATCAGAAAATTCAATCGTGAAGCCCAGTAAAAGAAGCTATGTGGAGTGTGCCTATATGTAATAGAAAAATAATGTACATTTTAAAGAAAACATGGAACGGAATCTTAGTGACCTTAAGAAAGACAAAGATCTTCTAAGTCACAAAAGCTGTGCCTGTAAAAGAAAGAGTGATAAATGTGTATTTGTTTGCTAAGCCTACCATAACAAAGCATCAAAAAAATGTGTGACGTAAATAATAGAAATTCATTTCTTCACATTTTGGGAGGCTACGTGTCTAAGATTTAAGGTATTTGCAAAGTTGGTTCCTTTTGATTCCAGTGAGAAAGAATCTGTTCTATTCCTTTTTTCTTGCTTCTAGTGATTTGCTGGAAGTCTTTGGAATTTCTTAATTTGCAGTTGCATCATCCTGATCTCTACCTCCACCTTTATGTGGTATTCTTTGTGTGTGTGTCTCTTATGTGTGCATCCACATGTCCCCTTTTTGTAAGGACACAAACTGCTTTGTATCAGGGCCTACACTAATGAACTCATTTTAACTTGAATATCTCTGAAAGGTCTTATTTTAAAATAAAGTCACATTCTGAGGTCCTGGGGATTAGGAATTCAAGATATTACTTGGCAGGAAGTTATAACTTAACCCATAACAAGTTTCATTACAATTAGACACATTATTAAGAATTTAATTCATTTATGAGAAGTTAAGCAACACACTTAAGGAAGCAATGTGTTATACATATGTCTGACAAAAAATTTACATCTAGTGTGTATAAAGAATTCTTACAACAAATTCGTACAGTCTACCTCAAAATGAAGAAACATTTGGGGACAATTCCAAAACAAGATTCATGAATAGCAAATAAGCACAAAGAAATATACTCAAATTCATTATATACAGAAATGACAATTAAGCCATAGTGAGATATCACTAGCACAACTACGTAAAAGACCAAAATTTAAGACTAATAATATCAAATGTTGGTTATGTGCTTATATATGAATTCTGGGGCTTTGAAACAGTATAAACACTGTGGAAATATTTTGACATTTTGTTGTAAAGTGAAATATATACTTAGCTTATGACCTAGTAGTTGCACTCCTAGGTATTTACTCAAAATAATTACAAGCATACATCCACAAATATACATTGGACACCATTGTTCTTACTAGCCTCATTCATAACAGACTCACACAAGACATAACCCAAATAAGCACCAGTAAGCAAGCAGATAGATTAGGGCACATTCAAACAACAGATCACTCCTCAGTGACGGGGACCTTTGATCCACATAGCAAAATTGTGAGTCTCAAAATATTACACTGAGAAAGAGGAGCTAAGCATAAATACTTGCACAGTGTATGATTTCATTCATATGAAGTTCTGGGTTAGGTAAGACTAATTTATTGCTAAGAACACCAAATCAGTGGCTATCAAGGGTAGGACTTCAGAAGAGCTAATTGTAAAATGGTCCCAGGAACTTGGTGGTGGGAGTGGGAATGATGGAAAACTACTATATCTTGAGAGAAATTGTGGTTACATTGGTGCTAAAATTTGTCTAAACTAATAATTCTGAAACTTTAAAATAAATGCATTATATTATATGTGAATTAAATTTCAATAAATTATGAAATGTAAATATAGACATGTAGGAAACACTGACCTGAATTGTTCTCCTAATTTCAGGCGTCTATTATCTAGCAGCAGCACCTAATCTTTTTTCTGTTTTCTTTCATACAAACTGAGGACATGTACTTCTGCCCCTGCCTCATTATAGGAAAAGATAATGCTAATAAATCTGCTTGAAAATCTTTACATAAAGCCATCACGTAGTGAAAACTAAAATGTCAACATTTTGAAATAATATTTGTATGAACATTAAAATACACATGAGGAACTCTACAAAACTCAACTGTAATATAAACAGAACAATAGTATATCTTCCCAAAGACATGGGCCCCGGGGAATCTTGCCTAAAGCCAAGGAGAATTTTGGTTTAACATTACATACAAAAATATACCTATCCATCAAAACAATTTTTTCATATTTGGTAAAGTCAGATGTATTTATAAATGCTTCAAATCCCAGAATGTACTTACTTGGTCTTAAATATGTAGTTCGTAAGCCTAGAAATACTGTAAGAGGCAGTTTGACTTTGTGTACCTGTTTTAAAGCAATTCTTTCTAATGGTAAACAAGTAACATTTATCTTTTAAAAGAAAGTAGATTCATTCATGTTCCCAACCTTTTATATAATGTGATAGTTGCGATTCAATCTTTAAAAACCCCAGCAAATTCTAAGTTTAAATGGCCTCATTCCTCTTTCAATCTGTTTTGTTTCCTCACACTGAGGCCTGTCTATTCTTTCATTTCCACTATTGTCTTTCCTCTCCCACTGTCAATGACATTTAAGTATTTCAACTCAAAGGACTCTTTCTAAGGTTGGAAAAGTTCTGGAACCTAGGGAGCTTGCAAATTTAAAATTTGCATCTTCCCAGGGGCTACCAATATTTAATTTTTAGGAAGAACCTTTATCTAACTTGGAGTTAGAAATTTGTTTTAAAAGTTTGGAAGAGTATCCAATGAAACTTAAAAAGGAAACATTTTGAGAAAATTTTGCTACTTAGCTCAGCATGGAAGAATGCAAAATAAAGGTTGCAATGACATTTCCTTTGAAATTCCAATAGGATTACATGGAGGATTTAGCTTACTGGATAGCTGTGTTCCCAAAATGCTAATGCAATGTTAGAAACATATAGCTGAAATTTGCAGATCTTTATAAGAATGAATAAACAAAATTTTCACTTAAGAAAAAAATTTCATCTCTTACGATGAAGAAATGATTAAAGATTAAGGTTTAATAGTAGTCACATTTATTTTTAAATGACTGAATATAAAAAAATGACTGAGTATATTCTGTCAATCCCTACAAATTATGGAAAGTATTGAAAATAAATCAATAAATATATCCATTATCACACTAGAAAATAATAGTGGTAAGCTTTGGTGAGTCAGAGACTATGAAGAACCACTACAGCTCAAAGTATGATTTCTTCTTGAAATGATAGTTGGAAAATGAAGGGTTTCAGGTCAGACACTGGAAATGTTTTAAACTGGCTGTGGATGTGAGGAAGAAGCAGAGGATAGCTCTGGCAGCATTTGGCAATTCTCCTGGTGTAAATACTTCCCTCATTGCCATTTTCCTGGGAAGCCTTTTGAAGGAAACTCGATTTTCAGATTTATTTTCTTATACAAACAAACACCAAAAATAAGTCCTCCTTACAAAAGCAGGAGGAAAGTATTGAAGAATACCTCCAGCTTTCCTGATCGGCCACCTGAGCAGGCAGCTGCAGACTTCTACTTTCCTCTGTAATCTTGAAAGGATCCTAGCATTTCCAGAAACAGCATTCCATACACCTCACTTCCCAGGAAAACTGGAGATTTTACAGCACCATAATGAAATGTTGTGACCATCTCCAAGAAAAACACTCTTGGGGTCTTGCAGTTGACTAAATATTTGACCACCAAGTATTTGACAATGTTTTATTCTTTGTCTTTAGATGTAAAAAGCTATACTTAATTTTTGTATAGCAGATAACAGTTTATTAAAACCTATATTCATATGGACTTATAGAGAATATGGGCCTGCTTAATTACCTTCACACACACAGAAATCTGTCCCATGTGATCTAAAGCTCAGGAAACTAGGATAAGGGTGGAATGTCATAGCCTGCTGCCTTACAGAGATTTCTGCAGAAAAGGAGACGTACCTCTCAAAACAGGCAGGCAAAGTAGACTGACAAGTGGCTTGTGTTTTTGGAATACATTATGAATCATCTGGGTTTCAAGAGTTATTTTCTTCCCCCTTCCTGAAGAGCAGGAGAAGGGAAACTGGACCAATAAAAGCAGGAGACTGGCTCTTCAAGCCACATAAGTGATGTGAAACCAAATGCACAGAGATGGTGTGGGAAGCTGAGGCTGTAGAGGCTTCGTTATTCTAAGGAGAGAGTGGTCTTTCTTTCTCTCTTACAATGACACAACCATCTCCTCTAATGCCTCTGCACCTGGCCCCATTTCTGATGACATATTTAGGGAGGCCAGATGTTTGGGGAACTTAATAAAGTCTTCTTTTCTGTCTCCACTGAGATTTTAAGAAGACGGCCATTCACCTCTGAGTGAGTTGCTCATACAATCTACTCATACACAGTAATACCTCAGGGAGCAAATAAATGAATTATTTCACAGAAGTGAATTTTCTAGGTAACCGAAGCTGATTCCTTTATGCATTGACTTGAGTCATTTTTAGGAAGCACTTTAAAAATGCACCAGGTTGTCTCCTGTTTCTTGCAGTCTAGTGAGTGCCATTTAGCCTCATCTTTATACTGCAACACCAGCACTATACAAATCAGCGTTTTGGCATTGGAATAGGAAGACTATCTCCTGCCTTTATGTACTACTTAAATTATCATATCTGTTATGTATATTTCCTCCATTTTTCCTTTCCTCCCTCCAAATAGCCTATTAGTCGTCAATTCTTCCTAAACTCACCATACCTGCCCTTTAGAAGTCACCTTTCTTCTGTTTATTTGTTTCCCATTTGTCACAATGAAGAATTGCATAACCAACAGATCAGTTCTGAATAAGGACCAGCAATGGAAGAGGAAGTTTTCTGAGGAAAGGCATCAGCTTCCATGAATGAGGTGCATGGCTCTGATGATAGCTGTCTGGAGGAACTCATGTTTGGCATTGTGTTAGATATATGAAGTTGCAAGAAGAGTGAATTCTGTGGAAGTGAAGAGGCACTGCCAGTAGAGTCATTATCTATGGTTCTGTCCTGGTTGGACGATTCTATCTCCTATTTCCTCTGCCAAATATTAAAGTTAAGAAATGTACTGACTCATAACTATTTTTACAACAGCTTCTATGTGTTATTATAGAAATTCCTGAGTTGAAGTCTTGAACAGTCGTCATGTTCTTGCTACTCTGAATAAATGAAGCACTGCCCACAACTTTATGTAGTGTCATTCTCTCTGGGCTGGTACTATTAGTTCATAGGCTGAACATGGACTTCAGAGTCATACAGACCTGAGCATGAAATCCAAGCTGAGCTGTTAATAAGTTGAATGGCTTTGTAAACATCACTTTAATCTCCCTCATCTTCAACTCCTTGGCAAAATGGGACTATTTATGATAACTTCATCAGGCTATTTTAGGGATGAAAAGAGACAATGAAAGAAAAGCATATAATAGTGCTGATACATATTAAATACATTAAATGAAAACTAAATGTGTCCCTTATGAATTACACTTATGCCATGTTTTTATTCAAATGCATTCTCTGAAACATTGTAGACTACAGTTAGCCAGGGAACTGATTGTGATGGCATTATTATGAGTGCCAACCATGTGCCAAGCCTTGCCATGTATACTTCATGTGGTTAAACTCATTTAGAGCTCCAACAGCCTCCAGAGATGAGTGCTAATATGTTCTATTATTCTACCTCTATCTTCACATCTTATTCCTTGATCATTCCTGGATCATTCATTCAATGATTTATAGTATCTTGGTCTGCCTATAAATTGGAAATAATATAATTGTTTTATTTATGACAGCCAAATCTGAAACAACCCATCCATCCTTTACTGGGTGAGTGTTTAAGCAAACTGTTATAGCCACACCATGGAATACCACAAAGCAATAAAGAGGAATGAATGACTGATACATTCAACAACTCAGATGGTCCTGAAGGATATTATGTGGAGTAAAGAGAGTCAATCTCAAAAGGTTACATATTGTATGATTCCAATATACACCATTCTTAAGATGGAAAAAAACATAATGATGCACAGTAGATGAGTAATTGCCAGAAGTAAAGGGAGAGGTAGAAGAACAAAGCAAAAGGAAGTGGCTTTAGTGGTAGAATAGTACAATTCTTTATCATTGTGATAATCATCTTCATATGTATGTGTGATGATGCATGTATGATGAAATTTCATAGAACTATACACAGAAACATGGAAAATAAGTTTATGTAATAACTGGTAAAATCAAGTAAGCTTCATATTGTATTTATAGTATGTATACACACGTATTTATAGGATATGTGTATGGATATAGTATGAACAAATATTTGATATATATATTTAAACACAAGATGCCATTGTTGGGGAGCTATGTAATGTGTATATTCATTATGTTTGTATTTTCTTATAAATGAATGATTTTTAACAAAATATTTACAAAAATAGAAGTACATTAACCTGTAGTTTTCCATAAATAACCTAATCCTATAGATACTTTGCAGAAGTTTGTACCTTATATTATATTCATAGGTACCATCTCAAGAAAGTGTAGAGCAGCTCTTTAAAATAGGTCACAAGAGGCATATTCTGCCTGGTTTGTGGGTAGGGAAACAGATGGAAGGGTTAAGTAATGATGAATGACTCACAGATAACCCAGTTAGATCTGTGAAAGGAACTCAGTTCCAGATTTTCAAATCTGGAGCTCTTTCTACCACACAAAGATATTTCACATTGGCTAGAATTGGGACAGGTACAATGTAAAATGATTTTTAATCAAATTCTGCTTGCTATCTGGGGCACCCAAGGGTGCTCACTAGCTTTGAGCATCACCCATATGCTCATGTTCTCCTTCCTTGCTCCACACTGACCTTCTTCTGTCTATGCATTTTCTAGCTCCTCTCAGCATTTTTCTAACAAAAGCACAGCCTCCAAATCAAAACTACATTCACACCATTGTCTGCTGCAGGTCCCTGTTGTTCCTTTCCTTCAATTAAAATAAACCTGCTGAGACCTACCAACCTCATTTCTCTTCTAAGCTATCCCAGGTACAAGTTGCAACCACTAGTAGGAGTTGCCTACCAGTTGACCTGCTGCATCATGCAGTCTGCTACTACTTCTTTGTCTTTCTGCAAGGCAGCCAGAATGCTTGTATCTAATCTGGAGTCATGTTTAGAGCCCAATTAATCCCTAGAGTGTGAGAAAGAGGTGTCTGAGATGAGAAATCAAGGTTATACATATCTTGCTCAGTGGAACAGTTATGGGCAAACAAGCTGTTCCTCTCACATTTTTGCAAAGCAAATTTATGTTCACTAACTTTGGTTCTTGTTGTAAATGAGAAGTGTATGAAGGTCTAGCAATGTGCTTTTCGCCATATGGGTGCCCATATGTTTTCCCCCTTTGCTTGCGTACATTTTCGCTTTGGCATGCACATATGCCTGTATTTTTGCAACTTAACAATATTAAAACTAATCCCATTTATGCTCCTTTTGGGTGAGTTGATTGAGTCATAAATTCCTGAGAATATCTTCCTTGGGAGGCTGAAGATCTTTTGTGTGAGCAGGGGGAGGGCAGAGCAAGCCATTCAGGCAGACAGATGCAGTTAGTGGTGCCACTATATACCTGATGGCACTGAGCTGGGCTCCAGGGCGGGGCCCTAACCCTACATTTGGGAAGTATGGGTTCCTATTGCCTTGACTATGCCCCTCTCTTTCCTCAGGACAGCAAGTGCTCATTACTAAATAGATGATCATTTCCTAGGGCTTCTTTTCTAATGTACCAGGTGAGATAACTCATCTCGGAGCAAAAAATAATGATGTCTTGAGGTGTGGTTCTTGATATATGAGAATAATTAGTAATTTTATGTAGTACTTCCTATACTGAGTTGAGAAACTGTGTGCCAGAAATGAGGGAGCTAGAAATTAAGACTGTATTGAAATGATGCTTACTTTCTTCACTCGGCTTTTTAGAGAATAAATATAAAAATGGATATTAGCAGGTATAATATCAAATGAAAAACCCAACTAATTCAAATATAAAATTAAAATTAGAAATGCTACCAGCTCTGCTGAAAAGCTCCCTTATCTTTACTTCTCATTCCTTCCTTCCTTCATTCGCTTATTTACTCATTCACTCATTCAATGCATTAAGAACATCTGCTTTCCCTTTTAGCCACAGTGGTGTCTAAGATAGATATGATTCCCACCCTTAGGTAGTGGGTGGTCTAGTGCAAGGGAGTGTCCTTGAGCGCTTAGCCATGATCATGGAATCTCAAGGTATGACAAGAGCTAGGAGGATGGAGAACCAGGGCCTATGACACCACACCGTCTAGCATAAGTTTTCCTGGAGACAGTGACATTTGAGGTGAGGTTTGAAGATGAATAGAAGCAAACTAGAAGCCCTCGGATACACCCAAGTGTTGGAGTATTGGGGCTCACTAAGTAGAACTCTTGCAGGCAGGAAGCAGCATATCCCTGTATCCAGGAAAGAGGGAGCTGGCTCTCCCAGAAAAAAACAGCTGGGGCTTGAGGGGAAAGGAAGCAGGAGAGACAATGGTCTCAGGTGGGGAAGTGAGAGGCCAGATCACACAGGGCCCCCGAAGAGTTTAGTCTTTATTCTGAGAGCCCTAGAAAAATACAAAGAAATTGAAAGTAAAAGAGCTGGAAAATAAGATGTTCATCTGTCTGGATTTAACCAGGAACACCTCATTTCTGATCTATTCGTTCTCTATGTAAATCTGGCAATTGGCTAAAACTCTATCTACATTCTCCCTCTGATAAACCTGAAAGGAATTAGTAATAATGCTCTCCTTTTATGGAAGAAGGGAGAAACGAATTTGATAGTATCTATTCCAAATACTTTTTAGATTATAATATAAGAATGGATATCATCATGTATCATAGCAAGTGTAAAATTCAAATTGGAAAGGCATCCATTGCTGCCTGCCGTCTGTTGTAAAGCCTTCTCTATGCAATTGCTATATCAAATTATGCTATTGAAATCAGTTGGACACTGATAAAATTGAGACCAGCTTTACAAGTACTGTAGATCTAATTGGCCTCAGCAGTGGGTCCACAGTGACTCTAGCTGCTGAACAAAAATTATGGGCTTCAGTAGAAAATAATCAGCAGCCTGGCTCCACACTAACATCCTGCAGTCACCTCTGGAGATAAGGTGCTTCAATTTATATTATACCTTGAGCTTCTTCACTTGGCCAGATGGTGAAGGAACCTCAAAAAGCCCACCCCCTGGATGAGCAACCTGCAGAACAGATTTAAAGACCTCAGGTCCAACTCTGTCCACCTGCCATTCTGAGTGCTCCTTTTTTACAGTCATTTATACTTCTTTCTAGAAACCTTTATATATCCCTAGAGTTAAATTTCTACACTTCACTTGGTTAAGCTGTTTTAAATTGAGTTTGCATCACTTACAGCCCAAGTAACTATGATTGCATTCACCATGAAAAGTACAGTGTGGTGTGTAACTGAGGCAAGTACAATACAGGCCCTCCTAAAAACTTACAGTAAGGTCAGGTGGGGAGAAACCTGTGAACATAGCAATGCACCTAACAATTTTGGGGGACTGAATCAGCTCTGAATAGACCTCTTTCATAGGTGAAGGAGCAGGGAAAGGGCTTCCTTGGACCCAGGGCGGTTGACTAGCTTTTCACAACCGCCATCTCTGTCATAGGTTGAGATAGAGCTAGTGGTTTCATTTAGAAGCTCTGGATAGGCTGCTGAGGGTATGGCACTTTTAACTCAGCTAGAATCAGGCAGACAGATTGACTCTAGCTCTGATTTAAGGAATAATCAACACCAAGGAGTCATCAGTGACTTGGTACAGCCAAGTACTCAGTGCTCACTTGGACAACTGCTGGCCGTTTTAAGCATGCCTGTGATAAGCAAAGCATTGGAGGTACAGGATTGAAAGACTTAACCCACCCTCTGTGCTCAGAAAGCCCTCACTGCTGTGGGTGATCCTTCTAAAGATCAAACAATTTATTTCTCTTAAAACTGATTGGCTGCCACATTGACACTTCCTTGAGATAGTCTGTCCCATGTTGGCCAGGTGGGATCCCTCTAGGCCCTCTACTTAGGTCATTGGAAAGCACGAGTGGCAATGGAGCTTGCACACTGGTGCACAGTGGTCCAGCCTCAGGCACAATGCTGTGCATTTCAAAGGTCTTCAAAGTGTTCCTATTAAGTGACTATATGCATATATACCTGTAGTGATCCTATAGCATGCCAGAGAAAAAGGAAGGGGAAGACAGTGGAGATCTGCCTACAAGGGTTTCTGGATCCAGAAAGCAGTATCTGGCTGCCTTGCAAGTGCAAGATCCCTAGTTTGATCCCCGGTTCAAAAAAAAAAAAAATGTATGCTGAATACCAGGTAGTGTTATTGCTGAGGTTCTATTTATGTCTGATTGTAATCCGGTGGTAAGGTGGTAAAGCTTGCCTTGGTCACAGTGAGGTATGATCCAGAAGATATTCCTCAATTCGTGATCAATGTTGTCCTTTCAGGAAACCTATGACTTGTGCTGGAAGAGTCATTAATTTTACAAAGCGGAGGCACGACAAGAGTAGAGATGACATATAACTTGATTTTCACAGATCGGGCAAATGATCTTAATATCTTATGCTAGGCATTTCTCTGCATGACGTTAAAACATCGAGCTTCCTGGTCTCTGCAGACTCTTTTCCTGCCTGTCCTCTCCAAAGAGTACTTGCTGTTGGAGGCTTCCAGCAGTGCTGTGTCTGAGCTCCCGCACACCAGAGGTCAAAAATGATTCTAGAATTGGGGTAGTGGGGAAGTTCTTCCCAGTTTAAAATAAGTGACTGTGATTAATTAGTTGTCTCTCACCACAGGGGATTCAGAGGAGGAAGGGAAGGAGAAAGAGTTGCTTGGAGTGTTTTATTTAGAGTAGGCTCTCTAGGCTTAGAGGGAACTTGCACTGGAGGGAAATAGGATCAAGAGGAATTGTGTTCATTAAGCAAAACAGTTGACAGTTCTTTTGAATCTGGGCTTCACAGCTGGAGGTGGTGATTGACACACACACTAACAGCTGAGTGAGTAAGGAGTCCGGTAAGGACATGAGGGAGCTCCACCACCACTGAAGACCTGAAGCACAGCTGGACTCCCCTTCCCCTACTGTGTCCCCTGAGGCGGTGGCTTCAGAGGAACACAGGCTGGCTTGTCAAAGGACACACTCAGTGAGGGCCTTTCTGCCTTTGTCTGTTTGTTTATTTATTTTCTCATACTATCAACAGTTTCCTCACTCCAGAACCATTTATGAGTGAGAGTAACCTGCTAGGGTGCCAGAAATCACGTAATGATAACAATGAAAACACTGGATGATTTTGCTTCCTAAGAGAAATATTTAATAAAGTAACAGAACCAGAACTACCTGTCTGTCCTCCACTTCTCCAGGTATTCTTTTTTTCCCCATAGCTTTGCTCAGCTTACCTGAACTCCTGACACCACTGCAGTTCATAAATGCTTCCATCTCCAGGCTCTCTAGGGCCTCCTCCTTCTCCAGTGAGCCAAGATTATCCGTCCCTGCACAGTTGGAGCTAGATACAGTAATTACATCTGCAGTGAAAAGGTTTCTCTCCCTTATGGGCAGTAAGGATACTGTTAGCACTGAGGATGATGAAATGAGCCTTTTCCGCAGAGCATCATGGGGCCCCGCGGAGCTCTGGGACATCAGACGTCAAGATATTCTGCTATTTCGGGCTACACTGTACCTCCATGCATGGCTCGTACTCTTCCCCACCTGTCACTCTTCTCTTACTCTTTGCTTCCTGGCCCAGTTCCATCTTCCTCCAAACTCAGCATACCTTTCCAGCAGGATTTCCTGTCACAGGGACTAAGAACAGTTGGAGCCAAGGCAGTGTAAGTCACAGTTTAAGAACCTGGCTCTCCTACACCTCTGGTCCTCTCCGAGGTGCACACCTGCTCTCCAGTGGCCCAAGTATAGGGTTCAGAGGGATCCCACCTGGCCAAAATTGGGCAGACCATCTCAAGGAAGTGTCAGTGTGTCAGCCAATCAATCAAGGAAAAGCGTTTGCTCCTTAGAAGGCTCGCCCAGTCCAATGAGTGAGCACAGAGGCCGGGTTTAAATCTTTCAATCCTGTACTCTCACTTCCCTCTAGTTGTAATTCTCCCAACCGCCCTGGTCGGGTCCTCCAGCACTCACAGAAATGCACAGAGAGACCAATCCTTCCAGCTCTATCTCACCTGAATCCATCCATTGCTATTTCAGATCATAGGGATCCTTCAGGCTGCCATTTTTGCTGGGCTCTCAGACCTGGGATCATTTTGTATGCATTGACTATATGAGGTGCCATCAAAAACTACAGTGAATGCTTAAATTTTGAAAATTTATTACAGTAAAAGACACATTGCAGTAATCCTCCTAAAAATCCTCCTCTCACTTAGAGTACACTTATCCCATTGTTCATACCACTTTCTGAAGCAGTTCTGGAAGTCTTCTTACATGAGTGTCTTCAGTTGTGCTGTCCCAGCTGCCTCCATGTGCTGAATTGATTCAAAATGTTTACCTTTCACGGTCACTTTGATTTTGGGGAAGAGACAGAAGCTACCCAGTGCCAGATTAGGTGAATAAAGTAGACAAGGACACACTATAATGTTTGTACAAACCAAAGCTCTCTTTCCATTGGGTGCCAGGTGGCAGCACATTCACAGAATTTAGATCATACCTCATTAACAACACAAAAGAAGACTGGCAGAACTGCTTGAGAAAGTGACATGATTGGTGAAATACGTGTGTTAGAGGCAAGGGGAAGTATTTTGAGGGGGATTTAATGAATCATGTCTTTACTGTAATATTTTTAAAATTTACAACGTTCTTTATATTTTTATCACACCCATATGTATCAATTTAATAAATCAGTGCAATGAATGGTATATCACCATTGTCATCATTACCCAAATTATCTTTTCCTGCTACTATGCATTAGACTTTTTCTAGTTTCATATTTATCTATATTCTAGAAAAAATATAGAAAAATACAATATATGAACACTAAAGCACACACACGTATACAATCTAGAAAAATAAATAAAATCATGTAAAATCTTAGAATTTGTACTTATTTGTTCCTGAACTCTTTCCCTCACCTTTTGAGTTTTTTTCATGTTATGTGCAGTTCTTTCTTCTTTGTTGCTGTGTTGTATCACATCATATGTATATGCTGATATTTATTTGCTTTATTACCACTTGACAACATTTGGTGCTTTCTAATATTTTTATTATTATGAATAAAACTGCAATGAACACTTATGTGCAGGCTTTTTTGTACATAAGTATTTACATTTTTCTTCATTGAGTATTTAGGAGTAGAACTGCAAAGTCATATATATATAGTAAGTTTATACTCTTCCAGAAGCTGCCAAACTATTTTCTGTATCTCAAAGTGGTTGTACTATGTTATTCTCCTACAAGCATTTTGTATGCATAATTTCTGCACATGCTTCCAAATATATAATATTCTCTTTTTTGTATCATGACTCTAATAGGAGGTCAGGATAAAATATATTTAAGTTTAAGTTGCATTTCCCTGATGATTAATGAAGTTGAACATCTTTTCGTGTGCTTATTGGCCATTTGTGTATCTTTCATGAAGTATTGTTGAACTTTCTTGACTATTCCTAATTGAGTCGTCTTCTATATAGAACAAACACATGCCTTAAGTCAGATACGTTTTGAGAATGTTTTCTCTCTGCCTTGTCATGTCTTCTCATTTTCTTTAAAAAAGGAACTAAAGTTTTAAATCTTGAGGAAGTCTAATTCATTAATATTGCATTTTGTAGTTATAGTTTTTATATCTTATCTAAATACAGTATACAGTTACAAAGTTACAAAGATTGTTTATTATGTTTTCTTTTAGAAATTTTAAAACTTTAGAATTTTTTAAATATAAGATAAAGATGAATTAATATTTAGGTGTGTATTATGAGGTAAAGGTTGAGGTTTTTTCTACATGGCCATACAGTTAATTCAACACCATCTGTCAAAAGCAACCCATTCTTTTCCTAATGGATAACTTTGATTTCTTTGTCCAAAATCAATAGACCATTGATTTGGTTCTTGCTGATTCTATTTTTGTATTACTTTATATGCCCTTCCTCCAGGCAATATCATACTAGTTTTATTATTGAAGCTTTAAAATGTCTCCAAGTCAAAAAGTACGAATTGACAGCTTTGTCCTTTTCAAAATAGTGGCCAATTTTATATTTTCAATTTTAGAACTAGTTTGGCAATAACTACCAAAAAATGATGAAATCTTTTTGTGAATACATTTAAATTATGTATCAATTTGGAAACAACTGACGTCTTAACAGTACTGAGTTGTACAATCCTTAAAATACATTCTATATTTATTTAGATCTTTTATGATTTTTCTCAACAGTGTTTCATAGCTTTTAATGTATGTTTCAAAATAGTCCCTGTTTTCAAACATCATTATAAATGGTATTATTAAAATTTCAATTTTAATTTCTCATTGAAATATGTAGAAACATCAATATGTATATTGACTTTACATTTTGCGACACTGCTAAATTTATTCATTGATTGTAGTAATTTTTTAGAATTCTTAGACTAACATAAATATTAGATTGATAATAAATTATTTAGATTTTAGACTAACATAAATTATTATGTCCTCTACAGGAATAGTTTTATTTTTTTCTTGTCTCTTACTTCCTTTTCCAGTTAATTATACTCTTTAAGTTGTCCATCAATATAAGATTAAATACAAATGTAAATAGCAAACATTGTCACATAATTTCTGATAAAACAGAAAAGATTCCATTTTCACATTAAGTATAATACTGTTTTTAGATTTTGTCACAAACAACCTTCATAAGACTAAAGAAGTTCTTGTCTGTTTCTAGTTGATGATTTATGTGTGTGTGTGTGATGTGTGTGTGTGCATGCACACATGCATGCCTGCATGCTAAATTTTGCCTAATGTTTTGTTTGGAATTTCTTTAGATGATCATATGATGAATTATATGGAATGATTTTTTAGTATTTAACTGACCTTGTTTTCAGTGGACTAAAGCTCATGTGGTCACATTGTACTCACACTATTATGCTTTCTTGTATTTCTGTGTTGAATTTGTCTGTATTTTGTTAAGAATTTTGCATCTAGTGCGTTTGTGAGGACAATGAATCTAAAATATTATTGACTGGCTTTGGTTTCAGAGTAATGCTGGCCTTGTGAGATCATCTGAAGAGTAATTCCTCCTAGTTTATTTGTGGAAAGAGTTAACTAACATTATCTGCATTCCAAAGCAATATTCAATGGTAGTAATAAGGGCAACTGTGTCATTTTCATAAAAGAAACTTTAGTTTAGTAAAGAAATATTTTGGGTGTTTTTCTATTAGTTGTGATGCCAGTACCAGAGAGTTCTTTATCACATTACAAAATATCCCTTTTTCTATTTCTATAAAAGTGTTCACTTAGAAATGGATAAATATCATCAAATTATCTTTTTGGACAAATTATGAAAATCATCATTTTTGTCAATGTGCGTGATAAATAATATTACCACATGTTAAAATGTGGAAACATTCTTAATCTTTCATTTACTGTATGTGCCTTAATGGTCATAACTAGGAGTGTCTATATTTTACTGTACTTAAAAAAAAAATTGAAAACAACCAAAAAATTGAATACCAAAAACAAATACTTGTATTTTTCTTTACAAAAAAAAATACCATAGCTAAGTGAATTGGTAGACTTTCTTTCTGTTTGTACTGTAGATCACATTAAGTAGAATAAAGAATTTATAGTGCTTAAATATTTGATAAAATTATCTTAAGTTATTTACAATCAGATCCAATTTGTGAGTAGTTCTTTGACAGTTTTTTCTTATCATTGTTATAAGTTTTATGTTCAGGAACCTTTACCCTTTGATGAATTTAGGAAATATGTATGATTAGTTTTTTTTTTCTGATATTGGGGATGGAATTCAGGACCTTGGGCTTGTGAGGCAGGTGTAGTGCCACTGAGCTACATCCCCAGCCCCGATCAATTTTTTAATGACTGTTCTACATATGTCCATGTTTATAGATGTTTATATTAATGTCTGAGTATGTAATAGTACATATTACATAATCATGTATGCTAAGTATGTATAATTGGATATACACAGTTATATGACTTTGTAATTATAAAAATAATTCATATATACCATAAGATGAATACTATATCATCCACATAGAGATATGATGTTATTATTCATACTGTGCCTATTCATACTGAATCTTTTGTTTCCCTTGTGAAAGCAAAAATAGATAATACTAGAATTTATATACAATGTTTTTAGTTAATCTGTGAATCTATGTATTTTTGGCTTTGTATTTTCACACATAAAGATTAAAAATAATTAAGCTATTTTTATTTTCAACCCTGAACAATATAAAATGATCAATTGTCTTACAATTTAAAGACTTTAGTCTTGTATGTAACTTTTTCTAACAATGTATTTATTGTATTTCCTGCTTTTAATTTTGTTAATACATTTACCAGGCTTTTAAAAAATACTTGGACTAATCTGACTTAGATGTAATCCTTGTAAACAGAACAGAGATATTTTCTTTTTTCCTTCGCCTTGTCTCTTTAAAATAAAATTACATTCTGAGTCTTTCTATCCTTTTAATGGGGAGTACAGCCCACTTGCAGGTATTATTAAAATGAATGTGTTTGTTCCTTGTCATCTTTGTTTTCTGCTTTTTGTTCTGCCTAGTAGCCTTCATGTTTCATATCTTTTGCTCTTTGAAACATATTTCTTTGATTTTTATCCTCTATAGTTTTCTGAAATGAATATATTATGTTTTTATTCATGCTTAGTTTTAAGTTCCCCAAAGCATTTTCAACCTATGTGAATCTAATTTTTCAAGCTCAGTAAATGCTTTTTATGTGTCCCTATGTGAGACCAGAATCACAATGGCATCCTTGTCATCCTTTCTCCTATTTCAACACTGACAATTCTTGGGCTTTATCAAAAATCACATTTAACACTTGCAAGCTGATGTTAGGTATTGAATCATTAGTAGTTTCTTTTAGCTTAAATTATTAGACTTATAAGAATTCCTTAGCCTCCAGTCTTCTAAGAGAACCCATCCTGTCTTTCATGTGGGAGTCCTGGTAGTCACCATGAGCCCTCTTTTCCCTTTGTTCTTTCAGCTGGCTGCAACACATTTCATTAAGTTTTATTAAACGGTGTGTGAGGGCTGTATTTGCTGACTATGAGATTATGTCTTCTTTCAAGAAGTAAACATTTATTGAAAACTTCTTGGCCCAGTAGCTGTAGTAGGTGCTGCAAACACAAGATACATAGGCACCATGTCTCAAGGGGTATACATTTAGGAAGACCTTTCTGTTGCTATGTGTGGGCACATTTTTAGAGTTCAAAAATCACAGTCTTTGCCCTCACAATTCCAAGGACTGTCACTTAAACATAATTGATATTTAGTGAAATAAAGCAATCTGAGTCCTGACTGTAGTTTTATGAGTCACCCAGTTACTGGATTTTTTTTATGGGGATTAAAATTTACCTGGAGTTACGGCTATGTCTCTTAGTTAGATTTTCCCTGGTGTGTGGTGAGCTTATTACTACGCACACACAGCCTTTCTTCAGTAGAAGAAAGCGCCCATGTACTGAAGACTTGTTCTGAGGAACAGAGTTAGACACCATGGCTCTTCCCCTGTCCAGTCCTCTCTCTCGCTCTCCCTCGTCATGTACCTCTCTTTGTTTCTTCTTGTGCATTGTGGGAAAACTTCTCGGGGGTTGAATTCAGACTCTTGATTTAATGTTTCAAAGTCTTACATCTAATACACTTTCCACCTTATATAGAGTTAAACTTTACTGTTTCAAAACCCTTGTGGTTGCTCCTTATATCTAATGAATTGGGCATTTTAGTTCATCTTGTTTACCTGTTTTCTTGAATCCTATGCTACTCATTTTAAGCTTTCGTCTCCTAAAGTCTTTTCTATAAGGCCATTTTTTTTTTTTTGGTTTTTTTGAGTTGTCAGATACTTATCTGAAATTTTTATTAGGATCCTGAAAGTCAAGCTTTTCATTGTAATGAAGTACACATGGTACTAAACTGACCATTTAGCCGTCTTTAATGTATAGTTCAGTCACATTAAGTACATCCCATTGCTGTGCAAAGAAAGCCATAGTTAAAGTGTGTTCTGCTTGGAGTTTTGGTTGCTGGTCTTCCCTCTCCCCTGTTCCCTCTTCTGTGTTTTGTAGTACACATTCTCACTGTGACTGTGTGGCCAGTGGATGCTGCCTTGCTGCTTGCTGCCTGCCCGCTGGGTAATCCCTTTTCATTCTTCTGAATTATGCATTGAAATGCAGAGCTCCAGGCTCGTTTCTTAGTGTCCAGCTAACTTCCACCTATGATGCTTCTGTTCCATTAAAAAGTTACTTTTTTCTTTGTCCTCAGAGATTTCTGACACATAGTGATGATTGAAGAATTTGAATTGCTTAGGGATTGGGGACATTCTTTAGCTAATCTGGTTTGAAAAGCCATGACGTTGCAAATCCATTGCATTTCCCTAGGTAATCTGTGATGGTCACTTGCCTCTAGAGGGTCCCCCATGATCCTGTCTTGCTGATATTCATGTCCTTGTTTAGCTGTCAACCAAACAGCCTCCGGATTCATCCCTGTGTCCATACCCTGTACCTGATGATGGTATGCAGCCCTGTAGCTAAGTCACAAAAGCCATCTTTGTCCTCTTTTTTCCCCTTTCTTTTGGACAACTCATCCTGGAGGGAGCCAGCTGCCAGGACAAGAAGAGATGTAGAGCTCTTGTGGTGGGAAACTGCAGCCCACAACCATCACTACTGTCACACATGAGAGTGAGCCCTTTGGAATGGGTCCTCCAGCCCTCATTGCTGTCTCCACTGCATCCTCCTGCAAAACCACGCACCGCACCATTTCTCAGTGTTCTGGCCTTCAGCAATGGGGTTGGTAATAAAACTGTGTTGTCCTAGGCACTAAGTTTTGAGGTGATTTTTTTTTTTTTTTTGGCAATGGGGATCAAACTCTGGACTTTGCGCTTGCGCGGGCAGGCGCTGAAACCATTGAGCTAAATTCCCGGCCCTGAGGTGACTTGTTATCCAGTATTACATTGCTAATGAATCCTTTTGAGTCAGCTATAGCCTTATTGTTATTCATTCTCTCTTTTACTTGAAGCCTTATTACCTGCGTGAGGGGGAAATAGTTATAGAGGTACATATTCACCTCCTGTCTCCTGCAAGGTCTTTGTTTCATAAAGTTAAGTAAGGCTGTGATTTAAAAATTATCTCCACTAATCAATGTAAGTCCATCTCCCTTATAAGTAGTATTATTTCTGGATAATTGTAAGGACTGGATCATTCATCAATTTTAGTTTTCTTAAGATGAGCATCACTTTAAAAAATATATAACTTATTTCAGTAAGAACCTAGAAGATGTGTTTGGTTCTTCTATTTCGATACACTTTTGAAACAGATGTCTCCCGTTTCTTTTCACAAGAGTGCATGAAAAATACCTTTAACCTTGAATATGCTAGATTACTTTAAAAGATATCTATCACATCCTTCAAGCTTTTAATCAAGGTAAAACATGCATTGTCCTTGGGCTGTTGAGGTAGAAGATCAGGTCAATTTCATATAAATATGATTCCTGTCTTCTTATTTGTTTTCATTTCATTTTTCTATCATTGCTTTGACTAGAATTCGCCAAAAAAAAGATTGACTGTTAGTAATTATAACTGACATTCTTAGTCCTGTTCTGTGTTCTTGGAATTGCCACCAGTGGTTTTCCTACTAAGTACCATGCTTATTTCTATTTGTGGAGACATCTAACTAATTGAGGGATCATTCAGAGATGTTTTGTTTATATTAAATTTATTATTTTGGGAATTTGTAGAAATATTTACAGCTATAATATTAACATAACTTCATTTTGGAATTAATTTCAGTCACACTGTGTTTGTTTAATGTATTGATAAAATCTATTTACAAATATAATTGTATTCTTAAAAATAAAGTGCTTTGTCCAGTAGTAGGGACAGGAAACTTCATGCTGCCTGACAACACATAGGTGGTCAATACAACCTAGCAGTGGAAGTTATAGTAATTGCTGCTGTTGTAAATGCTACAAAGTATAGTTTTTTAAGGACTACCTTGGTTCCAAGTGCTAATAATGGTACAAAGGAGAAACTGAGAGGTGGGGTAATGATTTTCTTGTCTCTAGATGTAGCCCCCACGGTTATAATAAGTCATTATCAGTAAATGAGGGTTTACATTTTTTAATTTTTATTAAATTTATTTTTAAACTGATACCTAAAAACATAAAAATTGTGCATATTAATTTTTAAAGCTCAGGTTTTTTTTGTACTGCCCCTATAATCAAACCATTATTAATGTTTTGATCTCACATCTGGCCCTTGGAGGATAAAGGGAAACCTCACAGATGATTGTAGTACTTAGCAGTCAGGAGACCTAGGGTGAGTCACATAGAGTTTGGAGCTTCTAGTTTGCATCTACACAGTGGGGCAGCCCAATGAACCTTAGAAAATTGCTGTGAGTACCAAGTAAGCCATGAGATGCAAAAGTAATTCTGAACCGGAGTCCACTGCACGCATAAAATAGATCATCATCATCATCATCGCCATCATTGTCATCATCATCCAAGTTGCAGGAACCTAAGACTCCTACTCCCAAGTAGAGCACTGTCCATTTCCTTCCATGTACATCACAACCTTCACGGAGAGCATGGGTTTATGTTTCAGTGCTACTTAATTACCCTTCCTCATCTCCCAGCCATTTCCACATTTAAATAAAACTCTCATTTCACTTAACAATGGAAGAGCTGCTAAAATTTACATACTAAGTGTGAGTCAGTGGCATAGATATCTAATTTTTAAAAAGTCTATTTTCCCCTTTTTCTCCTTTTCATTTTTCTCCCCTGAGCTGCTGACATTACTGTGACTGTATGCAGTGTCCTCATTCTGTCATGCTCTGAGGAAAGCAACCAAGAAAGGAGCAAGGGAGAGCAGGAGCTCAAGAGCAGTGTGAGGAGGGTGGGAAGCAAGGGAAAGGGGACAGGAGCTGAGGAAGACAATGGCAGACAAAGGGTGGAGACACATGGAAAAGCACATAAGTGGTGGCTGAGCAAGGCTGGTGATTTTTAAAAAGAGGGCACACACTTAAAGAAGGGAGGACCTGAAAAACAGAAAAGTACCAGAAAAAAGAGAAAGGGTGAAAATTGGAAGGGAAGAAAAGGCTCAAAGACAGCAAGATGAGCAAAGAGGAGTCTGTCCACTAAGGAAGGAGAGAGACACTGTACTGCTGCAGAGCAATGGTTCCAGGGGATTTGACATGCTTAGTGCCAGTACAGGAAGGGCTCAAGGTGCAGCTTCGAGAATCTTTGGGAAGTTCTTGTACAGGTCTGTCATCCAAAACCATGGGCAGATCGCCAACCCCAGGCATGGCTGTTGATCCCACTTGAACATTCGCCCACTCACCTACATATGCTTCCATGACACCATTTAATAGTGCAAATGTATTCCACATCCTCTCCCCAAGATTTTCCTTCTACTACTTAATAGGTCACAAAGAAACACATCTCAGAACCAAGCTTTCTGCAAGTTCTTCTTTGTCTTTGAGATATAGCTAAATATTTCCTTTTCCTTCCTTCCCCTCATGCCATCACTAAGGCCATACTAAGTAGGAATTAGTTAAGCCTTAATTAACTAGGAGTTATTGAAAATAATTTGCCGAGTTTTCTTTTGTTTTCCTTTTTTGCCTATTCTGTTCATGTAAACATATTTGCTTTCTCTAAAATTTTGGAGAGAAAATCAGCTATTGAGAAAGACTTAAGGTGAGAAGGTTGGGACACTGTAGTCATTTCTACCAGTGAGTCATGACAGCCATGGCCCTCAGCATGTGAAATTTCCCATCTGTCTGTGTCCAGTTTCTTGGGCAGATATGGACTAGAAGAGCCAAGACAGTTGAATGAATCAAGGACAATTGGTCAACGATAAGTCCCAAAAGAAGAGGAATGAAAGAAATTGTCCCAATGAAGCACAGACCCGGGAGAACAGGCATCCAGTTAGACAAAGAGCACCATGCAAATCTGCAGTCTGTACATGGACAAGGGAACAACACCAGAGGGTTACCTGGCCAACTTTCTCAGAATTCTTGGTTTCCTACTGGAAGTGACCTTAGCATGCTCTTGCTTGTACCCACTGTCAAGTTTACCTTTCCTCCTGAAATTGTGTTTTCCAAACATTCCTAAATTTACCTGATCCTAGAAATGTTTCAGATTGTTGTAAAATTATGCATGTAAATGTATAATGAGATGAGAATTTTATATATTCAACCAACAACCATGCACAATTCATAAATCTCAATTCTTAGAAGAATTGAAGACATTCAATTGAAGGTGGAAATGACAATACTAAGAAAAGATGCTATCATTAAGGCACCATCTAATGATGAAATTCAATTTCGCTAAACATTCTAAACAACTCCTTCATTTTCCCACTTTCAGACTTTGCTTTAACGTCAATGTCCTGACTCATTCCTGATTTGATGCATGAGGTAATTAAGCAACCATAGATCTACATTTCACAACTTATTACCTTCATCTTCACCGCTTCTTCAAAGATGACTTTACATCCAGAGAATGTCTGAGAGTGTTGCTTAGTATTTCAGTATTGCTTCTTGTTGGTAGAGCATAGCATGGTGCTAACCGCCTGCAGTTAAAACGATACTTAAAATTCATTGAACTGTTCTCATTTGCTAGCATGTCTTTGTGCACAATACCATTTCCTCCTCAGAATAACCCTATGATGTAGTTACTGTGAGTATCCTCATTTTTCACTTAAAGATACTGGGACCCTGAAAGATAAACCAGTTCCCCACAATCATCCAGGTGATAAGTGTCAAGACAAGATTCAAACCCAAGCATTCGAGTTCCAAGGTTTGAGCTTTGGAGGATGAAATTATTCTTCCTCCTCTGGGGTGTCTCACCTGTGAAACACATGGTTTCTAGCTTGTGCTGACTCACCCTTGTGCAAGCAACCAGTGGACTTTCATTCCTGGGGGTCATGATACTGTGCCAAGTATAACAAGGGTACCTACACACAGTTCTGAGGCAATCTGATCTCTTAACAAACCCTCAGTGTTAGCTTCTCTGAAGGAGCCAGGTGACCATGCCTAGTCCCAGTGACTATTAGTGCACCATGTCATCTGAACTTAAACTGTCTTTTCAGGCTGCCTGCCTAGTCATTGCCTGGGTGCTGTTTCTGATCCTGGACATCTTATGCTGGGAAAAAGGACCCTTTCCATATGCCCTCCCATCTGCGATCATCCTACTCCACCTTAGTCTCTGGGCCTTGCTCAATCTTCGTTCTTGTTCTTTCTCCCTGTGACCATCCTGGATCTAAGTCTCCACGAGAATGTGCTACTACCCCCTGGTATAGCATGCCCATAGGATTCTGAAACCATGGTTTTCTTCTTAAGGCCCCAGAAGGACTGAAATATCATCTCCATAAGAATCATAAACACGTTTAAATTCACATCCATTTGTGTAGCTCATACCCACCTCTGCTGGGTTTCATTTTTACCCTAAGGTTCAGAACAACGAAATTTACTCATGATGTGAATTTTTATTCCTCTTCAAATCTATAGGGTGCCCCATTATCAGTAAAGCAGCCTACCAAGTCTTCATACATATCATTTTAAACATCAGGACACTCTTCATACCCCCCCCCCGAACTAAAAATGAAACTTCCTGTGTGGGGGAGTTGTGGAGTATGAATATAGCCAAGCAATCTGGACAGACACTGACATCAGCAGACAAGGTTCTTGAATATTTCTTGGGGGAAAGTTACATAAGTCTTCTGTCTTAAATTAAACAAATAGAGAATCTGAAGCTGCAAGGCAAAAATCTGAGCTGCCATTGGTGGTTCTTTCAATGTAACGAATCCACAGTTAGAGTATATTTGGAAAAAGATAGGAAATGTGGACACCTATGGACATACAATGAGCCATGAGATTCATTAGAAAGAACACGAGCGGGTGAGTGTTCTTTGTTCTTGATATGTAGGATTTCAGCTACAAAACCTCCACACTTTCCCCCTTGAACATCTAATCTGTATAAGGTCACTTGAAGACATTGTTTAATCAACCAATACTTTTCAATTTAAATGGAATATTGAAATAAGACATTTTTCTCCTTTTATCACTTTATTTAAAGGAAAGGATTAAAATATCATTTATAAATATAGATAAACTATTTAGACAAGTGCCTCATGTTTCTTAAAGCCATTACTTCCTATTCACACTTCCAATTCATTCTACTTAAGGGACAGAATCCTTGTCAGTGTATTTTGGAAGTTTTCAGAGGTCTGTTTTTGACTACTAACTGCAAACAAATATGTTGAACTGCCACACATAGTGTTGGAAAAGCAAAGCAGGGAAAAAGTACAGAATTTATTGCCTCCCGTTCTGGTGTACTACTACCATTTTCTTCTGCATCTTTGTCAGTTGTCCCAAGGAATCACACAGAGATGAACCCAAAGGCGATAGGATGGCTCAAAATGTCACATGTCACCCAGTCTGGTCACATTCCTGACCTCTTCTGTCATTATCCCACTCAGTCCACTCCAGACCCAAAGGGCTTCTTCCCATGTCCTTGCTGTACATGTTGAGAGCACTTGCGGAGATCGAGACGCTCCACTGGCACTGGTACTCAACTGTTCTGTCAATCAGCTGCCTCAGAAATACATATGGCTCAATCCAACACTGCTTTCTGCTCTCCTTTCTCTGCCTCTGAACCTGTGAGGCCTTCTCTGCTCAGCCTCCGTGACATAGCAACCTTCCTGTCATATCCAGAGCTCCACATTCCATTTCCCTGTCTCATTTCCACCATCACACACACATAAACACACTTTTATTTATATTGCTCCTCTAGCCCACATTAGAATATGAGCCACTGAGAAAAGACCAAGTTTATCTGGTTTATTATGTCCTATCTCCAGCATCTGGAAAAGTACTAAGTACTGAGTAGACATTGAATAAATATT
This sequence comes from Heterocephalus glaber, assembly GCF_000247695.1. The sequence goes on along the minus strand of NW_004624812.1, from coordinate 6,950,879 downwards.
TGCAATATGAACAAATAAATGTGTGTGACCACAAGTAATAAACAACAAGACAGAGGCTTTAAAGTAAAAGTTTATTTGTCTCACTTAAGAGAAGCATGGTGTCCTAGAAGTGGGTCCCAGCAGAGAGCACATCCCTCTCATTGCTGTTGCATTGTCACAAGATGACTACTGCAGCTCCAGCCATCGTGCCAATGCTCTAGAGGAGCAAAAGGGAATAGGTACTCTTCCCTAGGGATTTTGGTATGTTATTCCAAAGGAAATTGTCCCTAGCATACTTCTATTTAAATCACATTGCCCCCAAATCTGTCATTTGGCTATGCTCAGTGGCAAAAGAAGCTAAGAAGTTAAGTGTTTAGGTTGTAAGGAACATGTTTTATGAGAAGGGATTTGGAATTGCATTTGGAGTATGTTCATCTCCAGCATCATTATTTGGACTAAATGAGCCAATGTATATAAGATAACATGCTTATAATATAATCACTGAAGAAATGATAATTTATCACCATTATGTATTATCTTTTTTTTTTTTTTTTGGTACTGGGGATCGAATTTGGGTCCTTGCACTTGCGAGGCAGGCAGTGGAACCATTGAGCTAAATCCCCGGCCCAATTTATCACCATTATGGAAAGCTCTCAAATCTGTCTAGGTCTTCTCATTGAAGACTGTAATTTTCTATTTCCACTTAAAATATCATAGTAGCATTTTATAATATTGTGCTGAGCTGTAGTCATGGAATTGTATGGCTTTAAACTACAATCTTTTTGTTTTTATTTATTAATAATTTCTGAGTGTAGCAAAGCCCATGACTCCTTCTGATATTGTACAGGATCCTGAAAGCATGAAATGTTTGAAGCTTGGACAGAATCAGATTTCGGATCTCCTTAGCCCAAGCTGGAAGGAGCCTGTCTATACCTGGTCAAGGCCAGAGTTGTTAACAGACCAAGCTGCTGAGTCTCAACCCACAGTCTTCACAGTTCAGGAGTTCTCCTGTGTCCTCCAAAGGAGTCTAGTTACTTCCCGAAAAGGAGGAACCAAGAACTATTAGAAAGAAGTTTTAGAAATAATACAAAATAATAATTCTTTATAATTTTGACACTCCTGAGAGACATGAATCTAAATAAAGTACATTTTATAGCATCCAGCCAGGTTGCTCTGAATGCCTTCAGAACTGATTGTGATCACAGCTCACCTTTAGTACAGAGCACTCACTGCAGCCCACTCAGGAGTCTCCTGGTCCATGTGGTTCTCACACTCCATACAGGAAATCCCAGTGCTTGTTCCTCACACCAAGGAGGCCCTGGGAGGGGTACATGCAAGACCTTGGGCCAGGATATGGGGGAGCATTTGCACATGAATATATGCTGGCCTCATTGATGACTAAAGAAGCCCTGCCAGTGTTGTTCATGCCTTAAGGACCTCAGCTGTTTCTTCTCCATGACTCTACCTGCACTAGGGTCACAGAACATGATTCACAATCAGTCAAGTTCCATGAAATGAATCAAAGACAGAGACCAGGATGTGAAACTCAACTTAACTCTTCATGTAGAAAGAACATTTCAAACCACTCTATACAATGTCCATCTCTTATAAGGCCATACTAATCTTGCCATCATGCGTAAGTGTGTGCATGTGTGAGGCTAAAATCATCATAAGCTGTGAAAAAGGGAGCTGATGAACGTGTAGTTTAATCTGTGCACTCTGGATTATAGGTTCATTCTTACAGGTGTGATTTCTAAGCAAATATTCTTGCACATCATATGCACAACTCTTACAAATACTTTCTCTTAATCCCTAGAGTATGTTTTACATATCTCTTTTAAAACATTAATATTCTATTTGAAATAGTAGTTGTCTTATTATAGTTATCAGTATCAGTGTTATTGCCCTTGTCACTCCAACTTAATTGAGAGCTCCTACAAGTCAGAAACACAGACCTAAAGGATGGGTACTCAATAAATGTGTGTTGAGTAAAATGGAACAAAATGGAATAGGATGGAAGAAATTAATGGATTAGAGTCATGCAAATGCAGAATGGATGTTCAGGTAGGGTACAAAGGAGGTGACGCTGATATAAAACTTTAAGAAAGCACTACAGGAAAACAAAGTAAAAAATTTTGAGACAGAAAATCCCTTTTAGTAAAAGCATGTTGGCTACAGAATATGAGTTTAATTTTCAAGGCACAAGTTGCTTGAAACTGAGAACATCCTTGGATTTCAAGGATTTTGAAAAGTTATGGCATACCATGGTACATTTCTGTAGGACACCTCCTGGTTTGGTGTGTGTCCAGAGGTGGTAGAAGGGAAATTTCTGCAACAAATGCTTGATGTTAAAGAGGAAAAGTAAAAGGTTATTTGCTGTTTGGTTGGAATCCTCCCACAGAACAGCCATGTCCTCCACAGTGGATTTAAATTACATGTCAAAAAAGTGTGGAAGTCTTTAAAGACAAAAATGCTAGCATTTTTTTTCTTCCCTGAAGACACTCCAGTTGTTGAGGTTTGTGTCTCCCTTCCTCATGCGGAAGCATCTTCTTAGAGAATTATTATGGTTTCACCTACATCAATCTAGAAAGAGACAGGAAGGGAAAGAACATAGGTTAGGGAGGGAAGAAATCCCTGTTTTTCTTCTGCTGTCAAAGAGAAAAGAAATACACTAAGATCAGTTTTCACTTGAACTGACTCTGTGCAAAATACCTAACTTTATTCTGTACTTTTGCAAAATGCCCAGCACTGAATGCTACTGAGAACAAAAGACAAATATCTATTTTTAAAGAGGTAATTGCTATGTGGTTTCATCATAAGTACCAGCACATGGGGCCTGCGTGCAAGTCCCTTGGCTGTGTGTGAAGACAACCCCAATAATTCCCAGCTGGAATTGCCCTTCTAGTATCTACAGAAGAGTTGTTGAGAAGAATTTTTGGATTTGAGGGAAAGCTGGCAAGAGACACCACAGCTTTCTGGTGTCCAAGGTGTTTATAGCAGGCACCAGAAAGTAAACTGGCAAATCAGGAGGCCAGGCAGCAGAAGGCCCTGCCATGTGAGGAAGGGCCTCCTATGGGGAGCACAGCTGGAGAAAGCTGGGAAATGGCTCTCAGATAGCCCTAGAAGGAGCTGCCCGTTTCCCACAACCAACTGCAACTGTTTTGCACCTAGAAAACAAACACAGAAGAGAAAAGAGGCAGATAGAAACAGGGTAGAAGCAATCTTCCTGTTATTTGTGAAGCATGGGATAAACAAGCTCCTATGCCTTACATTCCAAGCCCTTTGGATCAGGGTGAAATTGAATTGAACAAAGCAAACTATGTATTATTAATGTTAGTATATCTTTTAAAGATTTGATAGGGGCAGGCACAAAACATTGCAATAAAAACAGAAAGGCTCTTCAAAATTGGCAATTCTTTTTCTTCAGTTCTCTCCCAGTGGGGTGCTACACATCCTTCCTCCTTTTGGGGGCCCCTTTTGAACAAAGGAATGGGAATGTAGAAAGGAAAGGAGAATGACAGCAGCAAACAAACACAGAAAGGGAATAGGAAACCAAGAGAGACATAGACAGGGAGACAGAAGGTGAAAGTAGTTTGAATTTTAAACTAGAGAGAGCTGAACAGGAAGAGGACAAGACTTCTGTAAAACTTACCTTGCCCCCTGGGGAATCAATGTGGAAATAGCATTCCCTTTGGGAAAATAACACCCATTTACTCCTTGGGTGGATATAAAGGAAGAGCATCTTCCATCATTCCCTACTGTATCTTTGTGCCCACCTTATAAGATGGATCTTCCCCCACTCCATTGTTCTAAGAAGAGTTAAATTGCTAGCATGTCCAACTTCTCATCTGCCTAGCTTCACCCAGAGATTCCAAATTTTCTCTAGCTTCAAATAGAAAGATAGAGATGGAAACCTTCTATTTCAGAGACACTGTTCTCAATTCTAGAAGACAAGTCAGTTCTGTATTGAATCATGTTTCATCTGTCAATCATCTATCCAGTACTTATGGAGAAGGCACTCTATGCCTGGCATTGTGCTAATTCCACAAGCATTTATCATGTACCTGTATTATACCAGATGCTGCTCACTGATGTATTCATTCATTCAAGATAGTTACTGAGCAATAACCATGTGCCAGGTACTATTATGAAACTTAGAGATAAAACAACCCAAAACAGACCCAGTCTTTACAGTGGCACCCAAAGATAGTGAGTATATCCCATACCATGGCTTTAAATGTTATTTATATGCTGATGATGCCTAAACACCTTTCTGGGACTCCTGAGAAGTCATTTAACTGCATTCCCCAGGGATGTCAAATTGGGCATCTCAAGCTTGCTATGCTGAAAAGCAAACTGTTCATGTTCCAAGCCTTTTTCAACTTGTTCCTTTCATTCTCTCCATCTTGCAACAGGACAACTCCATTCTTAGTTGTTCAGACCATTGCATAATAGAGTCATCCTCCATTTCTCTCTTTCTCTGACACTATATACTTTTCCATCAGTAAATCCTGCTGGTTCTACCTTCAAATTACATCTAGGATTTGAAACTGCACTATTTCCATCTGCACCTCTCAGTGCAGGGCAATAATCATTTGTCTTGGCACTTTGCTGGGACCTGTGAAAGATCATCTCCATTTTCAGTGTTGTACCCTCCATACCAAAATGAACCTTTTGAAAAAGAATTTCAGTCCTGTACCCCTTGACTCAAAGCCCTGCAGGACTCAAGGCCAGGATTATTAAGATAAACTTCTTCAAAGCCCCATGCAACCTAACTGCTGATGTCTTTCTGACTTTCTCTCCTTCTACCCTTCCCATTCCTTACTCAAGACTCAGGCACCCTTACAGCCCTGACCACACCAGTCGCTTGCTGTCTGCTGTCACTGCCACCTTCTGTCCCTGGCTTGTGTACAGCTCACATTTTCACATCCTTCAGTGTCCCTGCTGAATGTTACCTCCCCTGTGAGACCTAGCACCCACTGGATATTTTAAAAAGCGCTCCCCAAGTCCTGCATTCCATCTCTTCTTTGTGTGTGTTATTTTTCTTTCTGCAACTACTGCTTCTAGCATACTAGTTATTGATTTGCTAGGTCCATTATGATACATCCTTCTCTGTCAAAATGTAAGCTCCTTGCAAGCAGGACATTTGTATGTTTTGGCTGTTGGTACAGACCCAGGCCTTGGAACAGTGCCTCACTCAAAGTAGGGATTTAATACCTATCCATTGAATGAATGAATGTGTGAGAGAGTGAATAAAGGAGTGAAACAATTGCAAGGAGTCCATCATGTCTACAAGATGGTGAGAGGCCAGCATAGGAGGATGGCCCAATGGAACGGCTCCAAGTGGGAATGTGTGCTGCTGTGAAGAGTTTGGATCTTATTCTAGCTGTGAAGTGAAGCTGTCAGTGGACTGTGAGCAGGAAAAGGACATGAGCTGACTCACTTGTTAAAAATCAGTCTCCAGAGACTGCAGTGAACAGACTAAGGGGAAGAAATTGGAGCTGGGAGATGGGTGGGGAACTGCTCTGGAGTTCAGGTGAGAGGCACGCTCAGGCTGAGAGATAACTGGATCCAGAAGCTCTCTGGAAAATGAACTAGGATCTGCTAGCAGATTGGAAGTGAGATGTACAGAAGGCAAGGATGAGAGTGAGGTTTTTGGCCTGACTTGCTGGGTGTTTGGTAGAGATTTTTACTGAAATGGAAGAAACTGTGAGAGGTACAGTTCGTGGTTAGAAAATTAAGGAGTTGGTTCATGCCAAACAAACATGAGATGCCATAAGACAATGGAGAGTACCCAGATTTGTATTGCACATGGAAGAGGAGGGCTGAAGACACAAGTATGGAGGCCATTTGTGCCCAGCAACACCACCTAGGGACTGTGAGGTGCAGACAGACAGGACAGATGAACCCTGAGTCCTGCAACAGCTCAGCACTTAAAATTGAGTAGAACAGACAGATCCTCCCAAAGAATCCTACAGTTCCTGGGAGAAGGAGGAAAGCCAAAAGTATTTTTCTCAGAGCAAGGAAAATAAGTTATTCCAAGGAGAGACAGTAATAAGCAGGATGCAGTTCCTATGTTCTTGAATTTAGCAACAAAGCTTACAGTAGAGCAGGAGAAATATAGAATAGGTGAGAAGAAAGTACTGCAGGATCTCAGTCCATGGTTCCTTGATTAATTTGCCTATTTTGTAAGAGGTGGTCCAATAATGTTTCTCACAAAATGTACTATGTTAACCAAATCTCTCAGGAAGAACACATGCTTTTCAGATATGAGGCGCTAGGCTTTCCTGGTAAAAGACTAGTATAAGCTTTCACACAGGCATCTGGTAAAGCACGTCCAGGGAGGCTGAGGCACCAAACACCAAGAGCCACATAGAAGGAGACCCTCCTTCCCTGAACAGATGAGACTTTGGGGAGACATTTAACATCTAAACCATAACATCCCACAAGGGTAAACCTGTTCCAAACTTAGAAGACATTTGATTCCAGAAAGCAAACTGGTATGCATGTTAAAATACAATAAGGCAGTGTTAGTGTCCACAAAGGTAAGAAGCATGGGCAGTCACAACGGACACGGGGAGACCCACCACTTGATGACTCTGATCATCAGTGTTCTCTGCTACTCAGTAAGGAGAGGTTTTGAGATCTCTTCCCACTCACATGCATTTATGTGACTAATGTTTCCAGGAGGAAGTCAACCTAAAGTAGAATTTACATGGGCAAAGAGGAAAGAAAAGGGGAGACTGGCAAGGGACACATCATGAGAGATGAGCAAGAATGAGGAAGCTCAAGAGGCCCACAGTAAGCCAGGTGAAGACAGGAACCACAGGTATTGTTTAGTTTCCCAGCACCTTCCCAGCCTGGCCCCATACATGACTGATTCTCAAAATCGCTTGTTGGATGACCATGGAAACAATGAACAAAGATGACTCTCGGAGAATCACACCTTACAGACTCCTAAAGACACCCTAACAATGACTACACAGTCATACTTAGAGCATACTGACAGATGCATCACTAGGTACATGTTGGGCCAAGCACCAGACTCCTAGTGATGCAGGACAACCTGCTTCTCTGTATGCAGCAACTGTTATTTGTTTCAGGGTGAAAATTCCCCATTAGAAACAAGAGAGCCCAGCTGTGTTTGGGTTTTACAGGCCCTCTCAAGATTTCTGTCAGATGTTTTGGTTTATGGCATAGTTGAAAATACAACATTATCACGATCATTATTACCATTATCATTTATTCAACTACTACTAATAATTAATGTTTACTGAGTACTGTTAATATGCAATGGAATTCAGTAAACATTGGAATAGACTTGGCCTCTGTCCAGTGGGCTTGTTGTAGATAAACAAAAAGGGAGTTATCACCCAAATTTTAATCTCTTCGAAATGTTTATTTCTCAGCCTTCCTTTGCTAAAATAACTAAAACCAAGCAGCTGAGATTAAGCTTGCCATCATGTTTTATATGAACATTTCCCAAAACATGTTGCATAGAAAGGATTTGATATATGGAGAAGAGGATGCTCATAAAAATAAATTAGGATGACAATAATTTAAATAAAAGTAAATATGTTTATATGTGCAGGATTTTGCTGAAGTTTGAATAGGTTAATATGCCTTTTAAAGACCAAGAGAGAGAAATAATACAGAGCTTATTCTAAACTTATTTGGGTATGCAATCATTTTCTAAAAGTCTATAAAATGTGGTTTTCAAAGTCTGTTCTTAAATTCAAAATACATTTTATTTTCACAATGAAAGGATTTTATTGCTCATGTCCCTTCCCTGTCCTCTCTGTTTACAAAAAGCCTTGGTGGCACCTTCTTACCCATGATGGCTTCTAAAGGAGCAGTCAAAGACAAGGCATCCCTCCGTCCTGTGGGGTAATGATCACAGTATTTGGTCCAGGGAGCCCTCCCGAGGATCCTGCAGCTCTGTGGCACCCAATAATTGCATGATACATGAACACAATATGAAGACTTGAGGACCCACCTTTTATGATACCAGGTTGATATCATAAATATCATAATATTTTAGGATGATAACATCCTAATCTAAACATCTGAAACCTAACACATGTCAAATCCAAAACTTTTTTTTTTGGTACCAGGGATCGAACTCAGGACCTTACACTTGCAAGGCAGGTAGCAGAATGAAATCCAAAACTTTTTGAACACTGATACCATGTTCAAAAAGTTTCAGATGTGGGATTTTTAAATTAGGGATTCTTAACAGGCAAATTCTATGCAAATATCCTAAAAGCTGAGAAACGCTGCAATGTGGTTCCAAGTATTTTGGATAAGGGGCATTCAGCTTGTATTAAAGCAACTGGAATCCTTGAGACATACAGTGACTGACAGTGCCAAGGGTGGTTAAGGATGTGGAGACTGGAACACCTGAATGTTGAATATCTTCACTGGGAGTGGGAAACAGGGCAGGCACTTGGAGAAAACATCTGGCATTTCCTTAGGAGGTTAACAGCACACCTAGACCATGAAATGGCAGTTCCTTTCTAGGCATTTATTCAAGAGAAATGAATGAATCTGATCACAAAAAGATTTGTATAAAAATCTTTCTATAATAGCCATAACTGGAAACAGTGTAAAGATCTGTCATTGAAGGATTTGATTCATAGATTATGGTATGTACATCAGTGCAATAATATTTGGCAATTTAAAAATAGCTACTTTTTTTTTGTATTGGTGATTGAACCCAGAGCCTTTGTACTGAGCTACATCTCCAGCCTTTTTGTTTTTGATTTTTTATTTTGAGACAGAACCTCACTAAGTTAAGCTTCCCAGCTTAAGCTTTAACTTGTGGTACTCCTGCCTCTGCCTACCAGAGTGGTGGGATTACAGGTGTTTGCCACTATGCCCAGCTAAGAAAATATCCAGTTTTATACACAAAACATGAATGAATCTTTAAAAATAGGCTAAACGAAAGGAAATAAAACCAAAAAATTACATACTGTATGAGTCCATTAATATAACATTCTAAAATATCACAACTAACTCATAGAAATCTAACTGGTGGCAGCTTTGGGACTAGGAGGGAGGAGCAGTGAGTGATGGAGTTAAGGATAAAACCAGAAGGAATTTCTCAAGAGGAGGGAAATGTATTATTTATTGATTTGGGGCGACGGTTGCACGACTGTTTAAATTTGTCAAAACTCAGCAAACTGAACACTTAAGATCTGTGCATTTGATTGTATATAAATTATACCTCAATAAAAACAAAGAAACAGAAATAATTGGAACCCTTTACCTCATACCACAGCTTGGTGAGATGTGTTAGCTAGCACCTCAGTCATGTGTTGTCATGAACATTTGCTAATTAAGTAATTACAGAAAATGCAAAGCATATCATTTGTCATGCACTGGGGACACTGTTCATTTTAATCTTGCAGAACAGAAATGGTTATTCCTTGGATGCTAATTTTCAGATCCACTTGGATGGCTCTCAGGAAGAAAGGCATTTGGAGCCAATTCCACGTATGTTGTTTCCATGTGCTCTTGATAGCTCCTTGTGACAAAACAAGTTTTCATACATGGTCAGTTGATGAACTCTCTATTTTTCAATTAAATAATTACTGGCTTCCTGTCAAGTCCAAATTGTTTTTTTGGTCTCAGCACCAGTGGATGCTGTCCTTATTCTGGCTCTTCAAGCAACCGATGGGCATTAAGTACAACACCAATTAACCTTAGAAACCAAAAAGCACAGACAAGCAACATTAATAACCTTCCTAGACTGTGCCAGTGTCATTTTGATGATAAGGATGACAGTCATCAATGGCTATTTAACAAGTCATCACATGGAGAATAGGAGGATCAGCACATCTATGGTCTAATAAGAAAATAAGAGTTGGTGAACAGTTATATATTTTAGTTTCCTGTCTGTAAGAACCTCATTCTTCCAATGTTACTTTTAGATTTTCCACTTGGAATAACAAGAATTTGGAAACAAATTACACTGGGACACAATTTATGTATCTCCTCCATCTTTTCACTTCTCCTCTTCCTGCTCATGATTCTTCTTATTTTGTCCATTCTTCTCATCATTATCCACCACACTAATTGAGCATTTACTATGTGACAGCCACTCTATGCTCTGCATTTCTATTTGCATTATTTTATTTAATGATTTCTTAATTTGGACTTAGAAATGGTCATTTAAAACCATTTTACCTCTGGAAAAAATTGAGACTCAAAAAATTAGTGTAACTTAGAGGACAAGAGAGTTTAAACTTAGAATGTCTTTTTTTCTTAAAAATACTCTATATATTTAAAAGTGGATGAAACAACCCCTCATTAAAATTCTATTTGCTATCATCTCAGCAATACATATGTATAATTTGATAAAGTACTTAAATTTTAGATTTCCTCATCTGTAAATAAAAACATTTTCAAGTGAATTATTGTATGTTACCTAAGGGAGCACACAATTAAATTAATAAACAATAGATAAAACTCTTTACTAAAGCCCGTTAAGGCACTAATCTGTCAGGCTCTGCTCTCTGTCTTTCTGCATACCACGATCCCATCCTGCACTTGAGAACAAAACCCCAATCACTGCAGAAAGAGCTGCATTCTTCCTTCCTTATGAGCCGTGCTTCCACCTTGAATCCTTCCCTCCACTTCCCATGTTTGGCTAGAGAAGCTTTTCTCTTGTGTATGTGTGTTTAAAACAATAGGCACAGCCTTCCCCTCCCTTCTCTTAGCCATATCTTAGTATTAAGTCTTCCAGAATGGAGATTGAGTCCAGTGTGGAAGGCAGGCACTCCCCCTAAGACAGCCTCCCACACCCACAGCTGGATTGAGCGTCTCAGCACCCCTACCTGAAGTCTTGTCCCAGTGTATCATGGCCTCATTTAGTCTGAAGGAAAGGGCACCTGCTGCTGCTCTGCTGGAGTAGGGTGCTCCTCACGGCTCCAATCCCTGCTCCATCTGCACCCGCCTTGCACAGTGAAGCTTGCGGGGGAGGGAGCTCTGCAGCAGGAGCAGAGAGAAGAGCTTGGAGCTCAGACAGGTATCTGGGGACTTGGCTGGAAATGTCATCCCAGGCAGGTCACCTGGGCTCTCAGCAACCTCATTTGAAAGTCAAAGGGTCAGTCCCCCTCATGGGCTTCAACCAGGGAGACGTAGGTGCCTCAGAGTAGCCAGGAGAACCCAAGAGTTACCTCCAGCAAAACCATCAAAGATTGTTGAAGTCCATAATAGAAAATTTGCCTATTTTGGAGTAAAATCATGTCAGTTCAGTATAAAAGCACTCATTAGAAACATGCTTGCGTTCAATAAAAAATGTTAGAAAAATAAATGCAACTTGCTTATTGGACAAACTATTTTAAAAACTGGTATCCATGCTGGTAACACTGCATTAAAAAGTACTTAGCACTGAAAAGATTAAGGAAAGATATGTGACTCTAAGATCCTTCCAAGGCGGAAAAGGCCCAAACCCATGCAATTAGGTATGAAAAGGGTGAAATTACAACAGACCCAGTAGAAATCCAGAGGATCATCAATACCTACTTCCAGAACCTATATGCCAATAAGATGGACAACACAGAAGAAATGGACAGATTCCTAGATAC
>NW_004624812.1:6900184-6936630 GCF_000247695.1 Heterocephalus glaber | reverse complement strand
TGAATGTCATTATATTGTATACCTAAAATGTACCAATGATTAGAATGAATAATTGATAATGCAAAATAGGAAGAAAAGGTCCAAAGGGGTAGGGGTAGTGGCAAGGGCAGGGGAAGGGAAAGAAGGGAAAGGAAAAATGCTGAGAAATGGAAAAAATGGAAATAAAGTCTTTGTAAATAGGGAAGGGGGGGGAGGGCTAGGAAAGGGGAAAAAATAAGAACCAAGATGCATTATGTAAATGTACAATTCCCAATGAGAAATGTAAGTGTGTTGTGTACCTACAATGTACCAATAAAAGAATTTAATAAAAAAATTAAAAAGTTTTTAAAAAAAAAGATCCTTCCAAGGTTTAAGAGTTTGATTCTATGGTTTGAATGAACCTTTAGATGTAATAAATGCACCAGTAAATGCACGAGTGTGTCTGTGTGTGTGACCTGTATAGTCCTGTGCCACTTCATGATAGGAATGCATGCTGAGAAATGTGTTGTTAGGTGATTTTGTCATAATGTACTCACACAAGTGTCAATGGTTACAACTTCTAGACTCTTATGGGACCACTGTCACCATGCTATCCCTCCTTGGCTGAAGCACAGTAGTGGCACACAGGACCACCTCGTGTTCCCAGGTCTGAGCACTTCCAAGGGTTCTACACATGTTCATTACAACTGTTTTAGGTGGGTACTCCTATAATCTCTATTCTACAAATGAGAAAGTTGAAGCTATGGGAAGTTGTGGCATTTGAACAGAGCTACACAGCATGAACTGTCTTTGTGTTGCTCTATGGTGAGTAAACACAGATAGCCATATGTGATATACAGAAGTTTCCTGTGAATACAACACTCACACCGTGAGTGGCACCACGCTTCACAGTGCAGTCTCCTGTGCTAGAAAGGAGGCATATTATCTGTGTGTGCTGTCATGACAAAATACACAGTTGGGGTGACTTACACAGCAGAAATTTATTTTCTCATAACTCTGGAAGGTGGAAGTACAAAATCAAGGTGGTGGCTGGCTTTGTCTTCCCAGCAGCCTTGGCTCACAGGAGGCTGCCTCCTGGCTGTGGCCTCTCCTGGCCTTCCCTCTGTGTCTGTGTTCTGATCTCCTCTCCTCATAAGGATGCTAATCAGATTGGATTCTGGTTCACCCTAATATTCTTCTTTCTATGGCAGCACCTCTTTAAAGCCCCTTCTCCAAACAGCCACATGCCAGTTAACAGGGCTTAGGGTTTCAGAGTGTGAATTTTGGGGTGATGCAGCACAGCTCAAGCCCACAACATAATGTAAATAAATGTCTCTAGTTTGCCCTGTAGAGCTACCTTTGTATGACAAATTTCAGAATCACTCTACATGACACATTTGTTTCATCTTTAAACTTGGTGACTTAATAACATGCCACCAGAGAAAGGAGAAGCAAACCTGCCTGGCCACTCTGGAGATCTCTGCTGTCCATCCCTAGTACCCTCAGAGCTTCTAAACAGAGCCCTCCAAAAATAATCTCAACTTTGTTCTTATCTCAGGGCTGTGCTGTGCTTCAGGCAGGAACCTGAAGAGTTGGTGGAGAATAGGGGAGAATGAGGAAGCTCCAGAGAGCAGGGTGAACACCAGCAGTGTTGCAGGCAGGAACAGGATTTCCAGCCCGGGAGGCACACGGGACTCAGCAGCTGTGAGCTAAGACAGATGGGATTGGAACCCAGCCCAGGGGACAGTTACTGTGCACTCAGGCGGCACATTCCTCTTAGTCTGGTGGCCACAAGATCCAGCTGCCAGGTGTGATGATCCATTTTATCCAGAAGTGCCTGCAGTTCAGGACTTTAAAGCAGAGGCCTGGAGAAGTTAAGCTCAAACCCTGGTTCCAATATAACAGGCTCAGGCTCAGGTGGCACTTGCCCTAGTGAGGCGCAGAGCCTATTAGGAGAATGAGACAAGGGATCAGTCATACCTACGAAGCATTGCAACACTAGTTGAGGAGGAGAGCCTAGGGGCCACTTGCTGCCCTTACATGCAGAAGAATCTTAGTTTCTTCCCACAGGGGCTGAGATTTTGAATGTAGAGTCATTCCAGGCCTGGGATGAGTGGGGCAGTGCTGGGCTGATACAGAGGGTGCTGGACTTTGCTCTTGAGCGCATCTGAGGCAAGTGAGGACTGACAAGAATGGGCCATGAGGCCACAGACCGGGCTGGTGTTTGACCTCGCCACTTCCTATGTCCCCGGGGCTTTGTGCTCTCCTTTGAGAAGAGACTTGCTTCCTCTTCATATGATCTTTCCTTGACCAGTTTCTGAAACACATTCTGCTCTGGTGCCACCTCACTGAAAATTATAAACAGGATAAAAACTGGGCAGAGGAATTTACTCTAGGGAGCAAAGCCTCACAGGCAGAAGGCAGACTACCTGACCCAATCCTTCTTTTTCCATTGCTAATGTTTCTGACTCTGTGATTATGATTCTATGAATATGATTGCTGCTGCACATTCGGCCTGCCTGATGGTAAATACAGGCCAGTTGCCCCTCCTGAGCACAAGGAGGCTCCTCCCCCTCACTAAAATCATCCATCTTTCCATCTTGCCTGTTACTTGGTCTAGGGACAACTCAGTCACACCCCTGAGTCCTGGCAAGTGCATGAAGGCTCCTGTTGGTTAATTGTCCTTGGGTTGCAGCAAGTGCTGTGGACTTCTCCAAATCTAGTGCACCATTTGGATTCTGCTCCTGCAGAGCTTTGGCCAGGGAGCTCCTGGCCAAGTTGTTCCATAAAGCCCTTACAGATTATGAATCTTGACTTCGGAGTGGAAGAAAAGCACCTACCTCACTACGAAACCTGCTTGTCAGGTCCGAGATTTTGAGCCCAACCCAGGGTACCCCATTAAACTTTCCCAAGTTGCACCCATAGGGAAGGAGGTGGGTCACTGAGGCAGCACAATTGCTTTAGTGACCACTCCTCCAGTGTTGTGGAATCCAGGAGGAGCCTGCCTTTCTTGCAGGCCAGATTTCTCCATCTCTCTGAGAAACAACTACCCTGACAAGACAGCTTCTCTCTTTGCTCCAGGGCTTTTTTCCGCTTTGAATTGATTTTCCCCTTTTGTATGAATGTTCCCAAATTCACACATATATTTTCACTGCTTTGCACAAAGCTGTGCTGTGTTGGCTAGCAATCAGCCCTGGGAATGGCTCTGCCAGTGGTCATGGCTGTCCTGGATGCTGGTGTTGTGTGCTTTTTGTCCTTGGTAGAGGGCTGACAGCTTCCAATGGGGAGTCTTCATTGATGTGCATTAAACAGCTGTTCCCTCTCACCAGATGCTCCACATGGCTCCTCTTCCAGCCCCAGTACAGGGAGCCAGCTTTCTAGCTTGCAGTAGAGAGAAATAATCTGAGAGCTTAAGGATACGTGGAAAAAATTCCCTAGTGTTTAGAGTAGAATCTCCTTATTGAATTAATGTTCAGAGCCTAAAATTATTTTCTAAAATATGTTTGGCAACTGATGACTCTAATATTTGGTGGCCTGGTGGCTGGATGAAGTGGAGAAGCCAGCACAGCACTTGGAGGTCCTGAGACAGACAGTGCAGCGTAGCCTGCTTCCATACCCAACAAAAACAGTGCTGGGCATTGGTGCTGCAACTCAGGATCCCTGTTGGGAGACTGTTCAGTGCAAGCTCCACTGGCCCGAACAGGTCTGCTGCTGGCACTTACCTCCATGCATTCCGTTTGTCTGGAGCCTTGGCCAAGTTGCTTGCTGCTGTGACCCAGTTACCATGGAGAACTTGTACATTCTTGGCTTCCTTGCTGCTTTTATAGGCAGAATTACAGAAGAGAATGTCTTTGCTGCTAGGAAATATAAATATTGCGGAGAGATGCACATTTTCTCCCTCTATGATGATTATTATCAAAGATACGCAAGAAGACTTCATTACAGAGCCTTGTCCTTCATAATGAGCCCTTGGTAGGCTTTTATAGGGATGGATAAGCCTGCAAAGGATGGATTGTGTTAACCCTTGGCTGTCTACTGGATCAATATGAAGTAGAATGAATTCTACATTCAACATATTTTTATGGAGTGCTTACTATGTGCTAGGCACTGGGAACAGAGACAAATAAGATATTCTCCTTACCTTCAGAGATCTTATAGTCCAGTAATGGAAGACAGAAGTTAAAAAAATGGTAATAAAATGTTGAAATGAACTCCTTTACCAAATGCAAATGAGTATAAAAAAGGAGGGGAAATGAGCATATTTGTCCAGAAGACATACTAGAAGAGGCATCCCCATGCTGTCTTGAGTATGGAATCTTTATTCACCAGGAAAAAGATCTAAGCTATTCCTCCATTGTGTCAGATGAGGTAAAAGGGGGAGGTGAAGGCCAAAAGCAAGCAGGCTCCTATTAGCCAAATCTTCTCTCAAAATTTGCTGAAGTTACCATTTAGTGACATGGCCTTCCCAACTGCAGGAGAGCCTAGATTGCAGAGTACATTATTTTCATCTGGTTCCATGCTATCCCGAATCAAATTAGCATTTGAATATTAAGGCATGGTAGTGCTAGTAAGGCAGCCTCTAAGATGCTCCCTAAGTGATCTACACTTCTGACATTCCCACCGGATGTGATCCCTTGCCACAGTGAATAAGCCTGGCTGCAAGTCCAGTAGCTACAGAGCCCTGATGGTGTAAGCCTGTGCAGCCTCTGTCATATGCAGCATGGCAGGTTATGGGTTGGTCATTTGTTGTCAGGACAATTAAACATCCCTGTCCCATTGAGAGGCCCATGTATAGTGGAACCATTTTACCATGGCAGTGAGCCAGTTTAAGCCTGCCCCACCAAACTTTCCTACTCTACAGCCCTAGCTGCATTTGGCCACAGCCCCATGAAAGGTGGCTGACAAAAACCCTCCTTCAAGTCACTCTCGATTTCCTGACCTGGACACCACAGCAGACAATAAATTATTGTTGCTTTAGGCTACTAAATTTCAGGTTGCACCAGCAATTGATAACTAATAGGAGACAAAAGTAACACTACTTAAAGAGAAGGCAACTGGAAGGACCTGGTACCCCACCCCAGTGGTCCTGTGTTCTGTCTTTCATAGACATTGGCTGCGCACGCTGGTGAAACCCTCTTGCCTATTGTGTTCCTGGGCCTCATTCCTCTTCAGGTACTCACATACCTGATGACTCTGCTGAAACAGCTCAAATCAAGGTTGTCATTAAACAATGTGTGACCCAACCCATTGCTTACTTTCTATTTCCCATCTTACTTGAAAAAGTTGACCATGACCTTTACGAGACACTCTTTTCTTGACTATGGATTCTCATGGATTCCAATGTAGCTTTTCAGAAGCTTGGCTTTAATTTCACTGAAGTTTTTTTTCTTCTCTATTGCTAAGCATCCATTTAACCCAGAGTCAGGTCCTGAAACACTTTTTTTGTTGTTGTTGTTGTTTTGTTTTTTGTCTATCTACCCTTTAATAAATAAACTCCATCAGTCTTCTGCTTTCAAATGCCAACAATATGATGAAGAATTACAAATTAACAACTGAAAGACAGCTTCATAGAGTGGGCTAGCAACATGAATGTGGGACGTAGAGCTTACATTTGAGAAAGTGGCAATCTTGGACAGATTGTTTAGCCTCATTTCCTTATCTCAATAGTTAGGGTAATTGTAGCACCAATATTGGATCTAAAGGGCACTTGAGTAAAAATGAGCAACTCTTACCATCACTGCTACTTTTCCCACTGTAACTGACAATCAGTCTATGAACTTTGAACACACATATAGCCCTGCCTATTGCCTGATCTGCTCCAATCTCATAAGAATTTTCTCTGGTCTTCATCTCTGGCTCATGCTCCCACCAGGGCCTTTGCACAGGCTGTCTCCTCTACTTGAACACTTTTCGCCCTCTGTGCTCACATGGAAGCTGCGTTCTTGACATTCAGGGCCAGTTTCCATGATATACATTACTTGTTTTATTTTCATCATCATTACTTTAATTTCCTGTATTTTTCTCTATATTTTCTCTTTATTTTGTTCCAGCTCCCCTGCCACACAATAATTTCCATAAAATTAAGACTCTTATGGCTCTTAATGATTGATGTATTCCTACCTCTTAAAACTGAGCTCAGAACACGGTAGCTAGTCAACACATTTGTTTAATTAATCCCTGCCAACAGGACGAAGGCAGTGGTAACATTCTTACCAGCTAACCAGTTAAGGGAAGAGTTACTTTCCATGAAACGCAGTAGACAACATGGCAGTGCAGTGAACTATCTCTGGGCATCTCAAGTGTGGGGTGACAGTGCAGGATCTGGTTGGACTGTTGGGATGGGCAGTAGACCCATGCTCAGGTTCAAGAGAGTTCTGGGCAGCTCATATAGTTTTGAGGTCCACCATAAATGGCCTAACTCAATGGCATCTTTTTTCCTAAAATGAGTCCCTGGGAAAACAGCATCACTTCACCTTAGAGTGCTTACAGCACATTCCATAATCCCAAGTGCTCTTTTAATTACTTATTTAGAGCCATAAAGCAATGTTTTGGCAGATAGATTAACCTGAAATTGCCTTAATTGATGATATTTTGGGATGCTTAGGAACTTGTCTGATACAATTGATTTTTTAAAAAATGTTTAAAGATTTTAACACCCCTTTAAAGAATTATTTTTGTAGCTATGGCCTAACAAGTACAAGCATTTACTATCCGTGTGGTAAGATTTTTTAGCAATCATTTCAAAAAGCAAAATAACAAGTACAGATCACAAATATATACAACTATGAAAAACAAAACAGACAACAAAGTATGCAAAAGGTGCTAGTGGTTTAGGGTATAATTTTAGTTATGGCTTCATCAAAATCGAAAGGAGTATAATGGAAAATGTGCATAGGTCTATAATTACTTTGACTGTAGAAGGCATAAGAGGTATGTTCTCTGACTACAGGGGGGTTTGCAATTCAAGGAGCTGTTTCTCATGACAGATGGTATTAAACATTGAAGAAAAAGACCCCAGAAAGAGAACAGTTTAGAGACCGATGGTAGCTGGTTATATGAGGAAGTGGAAGTGGGACGCACAGGAGGCAGGACTGAAAGCCCAGATGAGAGCTGAGCTCTGCAGGACACAGGAGCAGATTCTCAGGACCCACAGGCACAACTGTAACTTTTTGCGTGTGGAGTGGGAGGTGGAGAAGTCACTGGGCTCCTCACACTCATGCAGTCCACCTTGCCTTGTCCTGGGAAGCTAAGTACTTGGCCTTGGAGGTATCAATCAGTACTGCTGATTTTGGAAGTAGATTGACCAGTGCAAGGGAAAGTCTGAATTGTAAGCTCAGAGTCCTTGTTCTCATTTAGTTTCATAGAACATTATCACAAGATGTGTGAGAGGCTGTGCTCGCTACAGTTTCCATAGACCTTGGCTCCCTTTCCTCCTGACGCAGAAACCCCTTTCTCACAGTGTTGGCTTGAGGAGTGGGAAGAGAAAGCTCATTTCCCACCCCTTCCCTCCAGTGAGGAAGAGAAAGCTCATTTCCTACCCTTCTTTCCACTCCAAGCTGCCTGGCTGCAGTGCGCCTATTAAACAAGAACATTAGTTCTATCTCTGAATCCACTTCTGACTCCAACATTTTCAGTGTCTATAAACACTTAACTCATCTGCTGGCTTTAAATAATAAAACAAGGTGGAATATAATTAAGGGGCAGAATGAGTTGTACAGACAATTTGTGCTGTGAGCAAGTCTTTTTAAGTTGACTAATGTGACATTGTTCTCCTGGAAAAGAAAACTTCAGCATTTTATTTTCACTATTACCCTGATCCAAATTAGGTCACGGAGGGTGAGAGTGGGAAATCTGAACCCCAGAGCACCTTTCAGGTGATGGGAACTCTTGATTTGCTTTGTAATCCCACTGATGGGAGAGGAAAGGCCAAAGCTTCAAGGCTGTGCAGGAAGCACAGCTGCTGCTGCCCAGCACATTCCTGCCAGCAGAACAATGCGCCTGCAGGCCAGGGAACAGGCCTGTTATCAGCCCTCTGCAGGCTGGGAAACAATCTCCAGGCACCTGCAGGTAAAGAGGAGTCTATAAATTGTATCAGCTTGATTTTATTACCCCTTAGTTTTATGCTTCTTAGCCCAGAATATTCTTAGCATTTCGTTCTTGTTGTTCTGTGCAGCCTCCTCTCCCTCCACAAAGGAAAACATATTAGGTGGCCTTTCTCCTTCCTTCCTTTTTAAAACTGGAAGCCACTGCATTATCATAAACCTCTACAAGAACACACATACGCATGCAAAATTAAATTTACCTGCCTTGGTTTCTTTTATTCCATATCTGAACCAAATTAGACAAATGTACAGCAGCCACATGTTAATGACACAGGCGCCTGCCAGCCCTGGTGCTTACTGGGGTCATGTTTTGGGAGTTAGATTAACCTGAAATTGTCTCTGAGTGGGGAAGGGATTCATATCTATCCAGGCAAGACCTGCAGATCCTCTGCTGGAGGCAGCTCCTACATCAGCTTTTATATGTGCTCGGAGACACCAAGCAAGAAATAAGATCCTGGACTGCCAAGACCAACTGCTTCCATGTTGCTAACTCAGCAACCGCAAAGCACTAATTGGTCTTGGAGTGTACTCTACTTAAGCCGTTTCTTATTCCAATAGATGTGGACCAAGGTTGAAGAAAGTTTTGTTGTTCATGCAGAATTGCTTGTACTTTCTTCCATGGCACCTTAGCTGTAAGCCATTTGGGTCTGGGGAATTCTGTATGCACTGGAAGGGAAGGAGGATCTAGATGAAAAGGGTCGCTGCATACCTGAGAAGATCAGAATTTATTTTTTTATAAGAAAGTGCGCTGGTGGAGGCTGACATCAAATGATTCCTAATTCTCAAGCGCAAGAAAGGCAACAATGTGAAGTGGTTCTCAGTACATGTGCAAATTAGTCCACCATCACCTTCACTCATTCAATTTTAAAGACATGTATAGGTTGATGAATAGAAATAAAGAATTTGGTTTTACTTTAAAATGTATATGTAGAAGATTTCAAAGAGAATTTTAAAAGGAGTTAAACCTAAAAATGAAAGACCATTAAAAAGGATATAAGACATTTTTATAACCTTGAATTGGGAAGTAACTTTTGCAGTAAGACTAAAGTGTAGATGTTATAAAAGACAGATTTGGCGATGTTAAAAACTTATTACAGCCAAGGATTTAGCTCAGTGGCCCGCCTGCCTTGCAAGTGTAATGTCCTGAATTCAATCCTTGGTACCAAAGAAAAAAAAAAAAAAAGAAAAAACTTATTATAGCAAAAGACACTCATAAATAAAGATAAAAGATGTGTTATAGTCTGAAAAAAATCCATAATATCTTCGAGAAAAAGAAGCTATACACAAAATATATATAAATAATTTTAATAAAATAATCCAATGAAGGAAAAAAGACAATACAATTGAAAAAATGAGTAAATTAACAAGAAATACATAGCACAAAAAATACAAATGGATAGTAAGATAAAAAGGATGTTGACTTTGCTGGATATCAACTCATTACATCAGAAGATATTTATAGCAATGTGTTTGGAAAATTTAAGGAGATAAGTAGCATGTGCCTTTGATTACCATAAGGGAAGCAGTCCTCATACATGCTGTAGTTGGGGGGTGAAAACTTGGAAGCCTAGTGTAGACCAATGTGGGCGCATCGATTCCATTGTAATCAAGCTTTCTAAAGAAATTCTTTTACAATGACCAGGTATGTGTGCAGAAGAGTATTTATGGCAAGGTGATAATCAACAGCGATTAGAAGCTACCTAAATGTTTAGTAAGTGGAAAAATTTTAATAAAGTATATCTTCTGTGCAGCCCATAAAAGAACTATGAAAAGGTTACAGAATAATAAGTGTATTATTTTCTCATTTATATTAAATAATAAAATCAATATGTATGTATATACCTACCTGTATATGCATAATTTCAGGGAAAAGGTAATATTAGGATGTGCTCCAAAGTGCTTACTTTTCTTTTTTTTTTTGGAGAAGGGAATGGTAGGAGAAGAGTTATGAATATTGAGAGCTTTTCTATTCTGTACATTATACATCATGGTTTGGATCTTTTACCAATAAATCCATTCATTTTTGTAATTGCAGGAGAGGAATTAGAGAAAAATGCACATCCTGGTCAGATAGCGAATTTATTATTAATAAACAGAGGAGTGTACTCGGTATGAAGTTAATGTGGAAAACTCTGGGGAAACATTGGTGATTTCTTTATTCTTCAAGACAAAAATTAGTTTGTTTTATGGCAAAAGCCATCAAAACAAGAAACAACTGGGGGCTTGGGTGGGGCTCAGTGACGGAGTACTTGCTTAAAATAGTCAAGGCCTAAAAGAGAAATAGGTGGGAGGGAAGGGGAAGAAGAAGGGAGAGGGAGGGAGGGAAGAAGGGAGGCAGAGACAGAGAGAACTAAAAAGGTATTTATGTATTATTCTCTCATTCATTTAAGAAATGCTTGTAAAAAATATTTTCTGTTAATTTTTTTATCTTTTGGCCAAATTATTTTCTCCTACTTTGTCATTAAAGTCAGATGTCTGTCTGTTCAAAAAAAAAAAACAAAAAAGAAATGCTTGTAGACCTACTATGACATTGTAGACGCTATTCTAAGCATTAGGGATATAGGAATAAAGGACACCAAATTCTGACCCTCATGAAGCTTTCCTTCTTCTGACCAGCCTGGAGGCCTCTGGTGGAGCTGATGAGGTCAGATAATAAGCAAGTAAGTAAGTGTGTGTATGTCAGATGGTGTGAAGTCCTCCAATACACCACAGGCCAGGCTTGGGATGAGTGGCAGAGCCATCTGTGGTGTTATGGGGTAGTCAGACAAGGCCTCACTGACTTCCTGACTTCTGAGGAGACCTGAAGGAGCTCAGGGAAGAGGAAGCACTTCCTGTAAGAACATTCCAGAACAGGGCATCAAGTGGGGAGACTTGAGAGGACAGCCTTCAGGAAAAGGGAGAGTGGGGGCCAGGGATTTAGCTCAGTGGTTCCGCCACCTGCCTCGCAAGCCCAAGGTCCTGAGTTCAATCCCCAGTACAAAAAAAAAGAAGGAAAGGGGAGAGTGACTGAGTTCATGGAAATGAGATGGAAATGAGAGGAGGTCTAGGAAAGTAATTAGATACAATTTGTTTGTGTGCTAAGTGATTTACATACATTATTTAATCTTCTCAACTCCAGTATTGTTTTTGTTTTGAACAGAAAGAAGCTGAGACTGGAACCCCTTAAGGGACTTGCCTAAGGCTACATGGCCATCCTGTGTCAGATCTGTATTTGAACACAGGTGTCTTTGAATTTTGGAATGGAGAGTTCTGTGGTGCTCAAATGTATGAGAATTTCAGAAACTTTGAATCAGAATCACCAGGATAGAGACCCAATAGTCTATATTTTAGAAATCTTCTTAAATGACGCAGGTGATTGGTCTTCGAAGTTTTGGAACTAGTTATCTAGAGGAAGCTCCCCCTTGGCAGGTGAGAAAATGAATGTCCTTGAAGGTTGAGCAGCACATGAGCCCTTCTTGTCCCTCAGCATAGCAGAGCAGAGCCTGCACCCACATTCTGAGACTGTCCAAGTTTATAACTTCGAAGCACAGTAGAACAGGGCTTCTCCAAGAGCACTGTACTAAGATTCACCTGAAATCTTGTAAAAATACAGATTTTCTTCAGTACTCAGGGGAAGGTAAGATTCTGTACTTTTAGCCAGTCTCCTCCTGGTGCCAGTGCCGCTCGTCTGGGGAGCACATGTTAAATAACAAGACCTTAGAATTTCCTGCAGAACCCACTAGAGAGATGTGGATGCAGCTCTGACTTAGATATTAGAAAGCCAATTGCTTTCATGTGAGTTTGTGACAATGACCCTAAACACTATTTTGAACTAAGTGATAGAAAGTAGTGTCTGAGTGAGTGTGTGATGGTGTTAGGGTACGCAGTGGTGGTGAGTGGACAGTAGGGAGGGAAGGAAATGCACTAATGTGGCCACAGATGTAATGAGATCTTTGAATTGAAACTTACAAATTATGTTTACACAGAAATTATGAGGAGAAATTTGAGGTAATTATGCAGATAACATAAGTCAAATCTTCCCAAAGTTCTGGCTTCACTGATCTGGATAAGTGGAAATTTTTTAACTTGATAAACCCAGATAATTGACACTAAGGAAGTTGTTTAATCACTTCTGATCAGGACAGAGATTGTGGTACTGAGTTGAGAGTGTCCATGGCTCTATCGAATTTCTGGGCCCTCTTTCTCCAGGTCTTGAAATTTTTTGCTACCCTGTTTCTGTCCATATGTGACCCTCAGGGGCAATTTCCAGATACAAACCTAAGCACTGCTTTACAGCACCACCTAATTATCCACTCATGGTCACCACACACCCTCTCCCTGTGGAATTCACTTCACTGCCATGAATTTCATGTTTGTCTAAGAGAAAGGTCAAGCAAATTAAGATATATTGTCTGATTTTTGATCGGCTTCTCTCCTTTCCCTTTCAGAGAGGGTATGAAGCAATGTAATAGAAGCTCTGTTTCATGCATCTGGTGGCAGAGGGACCTTTTCTTAGGTTGCCTAATAAAGCAACTCTAGCCAGGAAACAAACCTTACTGGTGTTATTTAAATGTTATAAATCACCGGCACTTTTCCAGTGCCACCAGCTCCCAGCTCAGAGTGGCTAGCCAGCAAAGTTTATGCTCAGAGTCCCTGAACACCAGTCTTCTCTGGTATCTCCTGTAGGCATTCACATTCTAGGAGTTGCTGCACTTTTTCATTTCACAGGTGGCATAGGGTGATCTTCTGGTCATCATGAAGAGGTGATGTAAGAGTGGGACACCGGATAAACAAATAATCAGTATTATTTTCTTTTCTTATAATTATCATCAGAATTCTGAATATCTTTTGTCACCAAAATGTGTCTGAGTTTATCCCCACTTGCAGCCAATTCTCCAGGGACATCAGCTAATTTCATTAGATTTGACCTACCCAGAGATAGCCTTAGATCCCACAGGTTAAGCGCCAAGACCCACAAGTTTGCTCCCACTTCAGACAGCAGTCACAAGAAGTAGGTTGTCGCCTGCCCTTCTAACCAACTGCTGTAAACCAGGGTTCCCACCACCTACTCCTTCAGTTTAATCAGTTTACCAGAGCAGCTCACAGAACTCTTTCCCTGCCATATCCATTGATTGGAAAGTGTGTTATGGAGGATACAGATGAAGAGCCAGATGAGCCAGATAGAAGTGATGCTTTGGGTGCAATAGGGGAAAAGCCATGTGCAGCATCCATGCTTTCTCCCACTGTTCCACCCTCCAGGAGCCTCCATGTAGTCAGCTGTGGAGAAGCTTTCAAACCCTGTCCTTTTGGGGTTTTAGGGTGACTTCACTTAGTGGCCACAACTGATTGCATCAATGACCATTGGTAATCAAAGTTCTCTTAATCTCTCTCTCCTCCCCAGAGGCGGACAGGAATAGAGGAGAAGGAGAACAGGATTGGAGATGCAAGGCCTAACTCTCTAATCCTGCCTGGAATTTTCTGGTGATGATCCCCCATCCTGAAGCTACCTAGGGACCCTCCAGATCCCAGGCATCTTATCAACACATGAAGAATCTTCTCACTCCAGGGATTGGAAGGGTTTTAGGAGCTATATATCAGGAAACTGGGACAAAGACCAAATATCTATTTCACATTATCACAACCTGAGTCATCTTTGGATTCACTCATATCCTCAGGTAGCTCATTCATCTCACTCAGCCCTACTGCCCAACTGTAAAATGGGACAAGTAATCCTACCAAATTTCATGGGCTTTTGTTTAACTACTGAGATGATTTGTTTATCCATCATCTGAAATGTGCTAGTGCAAACAAGTAAATATCTAAATAAAACCCCAAAGCAATTTGTAAATTTAAATTATTGCTGTGGAACTTTCTAAGGGATTCTTCCTAAGAGGAATCTTTCCCTTCCTCATCTCCTTAATCATAATATATTTGATATTTTGTGAACTTATTTTAATGGCTCAAGGTCATCTTTGTGAACAATGGTTATTGTACTATGCTGAGTTTCAGTGATGTCTCAGGGTCGTTGAAGTTGGTGGTTATTTGCTTCTGCAGAAGATTGCACCAAGTTGATGGCTTCTAAATTCTTCCCTTTATAGTTAGTCCTTGCTCTTGCTTGTTGTCAGGATGGCAATCATGAGTTTTTCTGCTGAAAGCTTGTCTTCAGTCAATAGACATCTTCCTCCTGCTGTCTACTTCAGTCCTTCTGAGTTTCACTTTTGGCTCTATTCTCAAAGTGAGATTCATTCACCCCTGAGGATTCCCAAGACCTTTGAAAAGGGTCTGTGAGGTTAAAACTATTCTTTCCAGGGACCTGAGGATTTAGCTCAGTGTTTCCACCTCTTGCCTCACAAGCGCAAGGACCCGAGTTCGATCCCCGGTACCAAAAAATAAAACCAAAAAACTATTCTTTCCACAAGGTCAAACTATTTTCAAAGACATTCTTTGCCTATTTCAATTGTCCTGATTGTACAAATGCAATGATGGCACACACTCAGGGACATTTGCCCTAATAGGATAAGTGTCATCAAGCTCTGCAGGTAGTCAGTGCATTCCTCATTGCCACATACTCAGGGCCTGAACAGCACCAGTGACATAAAATACTGTTTGTGCTGAGGCAGCAGAAATTAATTTTATTACATTTCAACTCTTTAACATGTAATTGCTCACCATTCTGAGATGAAATAAAAATATGAGTACATCGCAAAGAACAATGTTTTCTTGGAAAACAAATCACTTGTTAGATTATATGAGTTGCCAACTAAAGTAGCCACTTTCTTTTCTCAGAACAGCATGCTTACTTAAAAGAACAATCCACTGATAAACTATGCTTATTTGAACTTAGTTTTGGCAAATATCTTATTGGAAGTGAATGATGTATGACTGTCAGTTGGAAGAAAACCACTGACAGCAATTGATGACAAAAAAGGAACTTGAGCTTTCAAGCTAAAATTGACTTTGGAAAACTTGTCTTCTGCTTTCATAAGCTTGATAGGTTCCTAGTGACTAGAGACTTTTCTGTTATGATGTGTAGTCATATTAACAAATTCGATTTTTAAAAAATTCTATAATGAAATGTCACCATTTGCAATATCTGCATATCTCAGTGAATAAAGATGCTAAATGATCAATATAAATGTTCCAAAAAGATGATATATGGAACAAAAGAGAAATATTTGTTAAGCTTTTCAAGAGAAGAAACAAAACCAGTTATATGTATATATACATATATATATATCTCATATATCACATATGATGATATAGCCCTATACCATACAACTATATTCAGTCAATGACAGATGCATGTATGAGAGTGGTCCATAAAATTATAGTGGAGCTGAAAATTTTCTATCACCTGGTGACATCATAGATGTCAAAAAGTATTAGTATAATCTATTACTCACATGTTTGTGGTGTTGCTGGTGAACACAAACCTACCTTGCTGCCAGCATACGGCACACTCAGTTATGTGCAGTGTGTAATGTCCATACATCTATGGCTGCCGTAACCCTTAACTGCACCGAGAGACCACACTGAGTGATTGGTCTACACCATCAAGGTTTGTGTAAGAGCACCCCGTGATTTTTGTACTATGATGAATTCATTCAATGATGCATTTATCAGAATATATTCTTGTATTCCCATTGCTACATGAGGAATGGCTGTGTGTGTGTGTGTGTGTAGGGAGAGAGGAGAGAGAGAGATCTAAGATCTATCATCTGCAAGCCAGAGACCCAGGAAAGTCAATGGTGTAGTTCCCTCAAAGGCCGCAGGTTTGAGACCAAGGAGAATGAGCAGTGTTCAGTGTGGGTTCCATGGCAGTTGCAGCAGTCAGGTAGAAAAGAAAACTCTCCTTTCCTTTACCTTGCTCTATGCAGGTCCTCAAAGGATAAACGATACCCCACACAATAGGAAATATAACCAGTGAATTTTAAAGCAACAGAATACAAAATGTTCATTGACATGGTTTCAGGTTCTACACTGAGACCAAGCTTTAAGAAATTTAAAGAGAAATTGTGTTGCACACTAAAGAATATCCACACTTTTCTGAAATGCTATTTATGATGTTTTCTTTTCTAACTGCATCTTTATGTAAGGTGAGATTTTCTTCACTTATTTCAACAAGAACAACCTAACACAACAGATTGAATGCAAAACCATCCAGTAGAGAATATGGAAGTTCAACTGCTTTGTATTAGATATTGAAGATATTTGCAAACCACAGAAACTCTTTTCACCCAATTTTATTTTGGAAAATATTTATTTGTCAGATGTATCACACACACACACACACACACACACGCACGTATATATTTATGTCAAAATGCCATGTTTTTTATTGTTTTTTAAAATGAATCATTAAATGGTTAATTTTGGTTTTTTCGCATAATTTCTAATATGGTAAATTTTGGTAGCTAGGATATAATGAAGTAACCCCTTAAGAGTCCTCATTAATGTGTGTGTACTTTTTTTAAGTGTAAAATTTTACCTTCAGTCTATTTTGTTTGCCATTGTGATATTGTTTCTTATTATCAACACAAGTTTCTGTGATTTGAATTGTAACACATTTTCTTAGTTACTTTGCTTGTTTCTGAAACAAAATACCTCACATCCAAAGGTAAAGGAGGAAAGGTTTATTTAGCTCACAGTTAGCAGAAGTTTCAGTCCATAATTGGTTGGCTCTACAGCAGTATGGATGGCAGTCAGGCATCACAGAGGAGAAAGAGTTCATGGCAGGCAAAAGGCACCAAAGCAACAAGGATGACCACAGCTTTTTCTATCCCTTATATTTTATCCAAGCTACTTAGGGCATGTAGCATTCACATCCTTAATCCTAATGTTCTTGATTCTAGCATTGCACCACGAATCAAAATCAATTCCATCTTCACACACTGTAGATCCAGCCACCTCAGAGAAAGCCCCATCTCTGACCCAGTGAGGCTTTGGGGAGACATCTAACACAAGCCATTATAATTTGTTAAGATCCCAGTGATTCCTGAGACCAAAATGTTTGACACACAATTCTGCACCCTCTCAGCTTGCTTTGTTTACTTACCCTGCACCACTCACCACCTGCAGGTCTTATGTCTGGCTTCTTGCCTAGTATCTTCCTGGACTCTAATCTCTTCCAGGGCAGATACTGGCAGCCCTACTCACTACTGCCCCCCTCTACATAGGACTGTGACTGACACAAATAACATGGAAAATCTTTGTTGAAAGAAAGACTTCATTCAAGGCACTACTGAAACATTATACTATAGGATGTAGCCCACTACCCCAAGCCCCAAGAGTCTGAGCTAGCAGGACTCCAGGAAATGAGCTTAGGAAATGAGGGTGTCGGTCTAGAGTGGGAATCTAGACCACACACTGACCACAGCCTTCACTATGGACAATTGAATAAGAAAATTCACAACATGCATTTTACACATAGTAATCAGTACCTTTAGGTGTTGTTATTATTGTTTTGACATTTCTTCAAAGTCCTTATTACTGACTGCTGCTGATTTGTTATTTATTTGGTTAACTGGTTGTCCCCTCCATTAAAAAGGCATGGATTTTGTACTGTTCATTGCAATATTATTAGTAATTAATAAGTGAGTAGAGTATATTACACATTCAATAAATACTTTGAAAGGATGTATTGTTTTATTATTAATTCCACTTGTGTATATACAAGATTATATGCCTTATGTATGTGTGTACAGTCTTACTCAAAATTATATTGTAAGCTGAGCTAGTTTCTCATTGCTCTGGCAAAATACATAAGACAATTGACCTTTAAGGAGGGAAGGTTTGTTTTAGCTCATGATCTCTGAGGTATCAGTCCATAGTTGCTTGGCCCCATTGCCTCTGGGATTGAGGTGGCATGGTAGGGAGCACAGCACAGAGAACATGGTAGAGATGCTCACCTCATGGAAGCCAGGAAGCTAAACAAGAGAGACAGGGTGGGGCTGGAGTCCCAATATCCCCTTCAAGGACACACCCCCAGTGTCCTACTTTCCTCAACTAGGCACCATCTCCTAAAGGTTCCCTCAGCCCTAGTAGTGCCATAGACTGGTAACCAAGCCTTTACCCCAAAACACTTTAGGGAAGACTTATTTTAAAAACTCATGGCATAAGCCTTTTAAGAGCAAGATGCATATCTTACCTTAATAGTCTTTATGAACTGCTGGAAATAGCGATTACTTTGGCTGTTTGGCCAACCCCATGGCTCCTTTTGTGTTTTCAGGCCAAGTGCTTATATCCCATCTCTGCCCTGGGGCACAGCACCTCTTCTGCCTGGAATGTCTTTCCAAAGCTCCTTGGCTCACTGTTTCCTCCTCCCTCCTGCAAGGACCCTACTCTAGGCTTAGCTCCTCCTGGAAAGCATGTACTCCAGACTGGCTGTCTCTGTGTTTCTCTGACTCCACTGCTTCCTTCTTTCAGGCACTTATCACACTCTTTTGTTGTCATCTTGGAAACCCCGAGTTGCCAGCTCCCTGAAGGAAGAGATTGGGCTGTGTGCCTGAATTCCTGCTGGCTAACACAGGCATTGTTGGATTAATGATCATGATTAATAAGCTTTTCTTTAATCGGGGAATTGCAAAAAAAATAGAGTATTATGAAAATATTATTTAATAGATAATTTACACTGGACTGTGTTGAACAATACAACAATTATACCACAAGTTTATTTGGTAAATTTCCGCAGACAAATCCAGCATAGTTTCCTGTTTACTATTGTTCTATGTCCCGTGCTTAATGCTTTAGGCGAATTGTGTGCCATGGACCCCCTTTACCCATGCTGTCCATGAAAATGGACAGAATCATTTATCGTTTGTTGAGTACATGGTTGTATAATGTGGGCATGGGCTAACTAAGAGGATGAAGTCCTTTCACCTACTCTCCATTACTCCTGACAACAGGGCACTTAGAAATAAAAAAGACACCTCGTAAAGTATTAGGCTAGGTATATGGAATTTTCTTCCAATTAAAATCTCTAAACTGTAAGATAACTGAAAATGTTTTAGAATTTCCTGCCCAGTATGACCTTTCCTGCCTTAAAATTCCTCTAGCAATTATGAGAATTATTAGTTATTTAATTTGCAATGCCTTGGAATCTTTTCTTTTGTTCTATCTTGCTACTTGAATTTTTCATCGTTATTTAAAGTTTTCTATGTTCATGTATCCTGTCCTCTGTTGCACTGTGATCTCCTTAACAATGGAGAGACTGTTTATCCTTACTTGAAGTTCATGAAAAGCTTCATTTCAACCTCTGTAGGTGTCTCTCTGAGGACTAGAGGAAAGGGAGAGGAAGGGAGAGGAAAGGAGGGGAAAGGAAATGATAAATTTCTATGAGGAGGAGATAATGAACCCTTGATTATAAAATCCTGCATTCTTACACATCCTCCAATCCACCTCCATAAAAGCAGCTCGGTTTTTATAATTTCATGAATTTTTAATGAAAGATTTCGTGGACAGAGATTTTAAGTATTTGAGTTTGGTAGCCACTAACCACTTATGCATATCATCTGTTTTATCAAATGCAGGCTGGTCTTCCTGAACCACAATGTGAGACCCCTAAGGGCAGAGATTATGGTGTCATCTGTATGTTGGATGAATGCATAAATTTGACAAAGAAAGCATTATGCAAAGTTGGACTCCATCAATTTCTAATTGGCTTAGAAAATGTACAGAAGAAACTTTCTTTTGAATCTGGGATGATTTGAATGAATGGTGACTATGTAATTTTTTGGCTAATCTGAGACTCTTGAAAATCAGAGGAGTGGCGCTCTTAATGACAGCAGGCCGCCCTATGTAGAAAGGACTCTTCCTGGAAATATAGGACAGATAATCTCTCTCCTGAGTGGGTTCCTGCTTGTGGGCAGATTTAAAGATTCAACCTTTGCCAAAGGAACCTAGACCCTATTGGTTTCCACTTGGTAGAAGTGGTTCACACTTGGAAAGAACCGTCCAGTCTTGCTCTTGTTCCAGATTTCTTTACCTTCTCTTCTCTAATGTTTGAGTGACTGAAGACTAGGGGCTACCTGTCCTTTGGGGCTTGACTGAAATATTCAGTGCTTGGATCTAGATTCTCTGACTCTAAGGGATGCAGAAATGTGCCTGATGTTCAGCTGACAAAGAAACTCTCAAGCACCTGCCACTTTAGCCACCATGGCCCTCTCCAAAGGCTTGATAGAGTTCTCTCCAGGAGGGAGATGTCAGTGCCAAAGATGAGAACAAAGTGGGGCAGAATCATTGACAATGGGGACAGTCCTCGGGGCAGGAGCTGACCCTTTGGGCTCAAGGATCTCAACTCTACCAGGTAAGTTATTTCAGGTCAGTGACATGCAGGCTCACAGTCAGGCTTCCCAGCCAGCCCACAACTCCAAGACACTCACCTGGTGGGTGTAATACAGTTTGTGATGATTTCCAAAGGAAAGGAGTGTTGTCATCCTGCATCTAGTGCAAGCAGTGTGCAATTTAATAGAAATGAAGTGAACAAATCCTTGAGGGCCTCCTTGACAATGCTGGTGTTGGGAGCTGAGGATTTAGATCGGGCCATTTAAGAATGTAGCTTACGTTTGAAGAGATAAGGTTAGACCTGCTATATATCTAAGTTTATGTGATACATTCTATTATAATGATGTTACATTCTGTTCATAAAATTACAAATGTCTCACAGGAAAGGGGTGAGTCAGATGTTATACTGTCAGGGCCCTGGACATGTTTATTCAGTTCAGGGTCAGTGAGTGATTATTAAACACTATTGTAAAAAAATAAATTGACATTTAAGACTGAAAATCACATTGTTTCTAGGTTGTGTGCATACTGGCTGTCAGGTAAAAGGGCCGAAGACCAAGACCAGACCAGGCCACAACAAGCCTTTATTAGGGGAATAGATCTGCCGGGCTGTCTCTGAACAAAGGAGAGACAAAAGCAATATGGCTGGGGCAGGGAGAGTCTTTTATAGAGACTGGGGTGGGGCTTGTAGGGGCTGAGGCGGGGTTGAGTGAGGTAGTGAGGAGGGAATGGAGGAGCCGGTGATGTCACTAGGTGGTAGGAGGTGAGCAAGTATTAGGTTACTGTCTAGGTTGGAACAGGGGCATGCTGGGAAGAAGGGTTTGTTCTTTGGTGGGAGCAACCATCTTGGCATGATGTCACACAGGGGAGGGGGCAAGGCACCATAGGAAGAGGGCAGCTACTATACTTAATAGCTGCTGAGGTGGTGGGAGACCTATCACTGGCCATGTGTAGATATGTCTCTACAGTCATGAAGCAATTTATATGCTGGCATGAATTTCTTACAAGTCAGTCCTCCCTATTTCCCACAGAGCAGGCTTGGATTGGAGCTGAAATCAGTCCCTCCTCTCTGCAGTGGGGCCCATTTAATCCATCATGAACACCCACAAATCACCCTTGATTCCAGGATCAGAGCAGGTGCCATATCCCCACAAGGCCCTGGTTGCTGGCTCCCTCCTATCCTGGGTTCTCTGTCCTCACCCTAGAGCCCTCAGGGGCCATTGCTGTGCACAGCATCTGGAAGAGTCCATAGAGGGTCCTCTTAGTAAGAATGGGGGACACCACACTGCCTGGCAACTCCTGATTGGATACAGCCACTGGAGTCTGATGTTAGATGGGAGGCCTCTGGCTCACCGAGCATTTGCCCTGCCTCTTTCAAATCTTCCTTTATCCACAACTTTTAAGACTATTCTTCCTGTTATAGGCCTCTCCCAGGACTTTGATGCAAATGTTGATTTACTCAGAAGGAATTTCCCAAGAACAGGTTATGACTTCAAAGAAACTGGATCTGTACAACCAGAATCAGACACTGAAAATGACTGTCATTCTCTGGAGTCTAAGGTCACCAACTGCACAGATGAGACCAGTTATGAAACACTGCACTTCAGAGGTGTCATTTCAATAGCCATTCATGGAATGATGTTCACCGGCCACTCTCCACTGCCTGGCATGCAGCTTGCATACAGTAGGCCAGTATTTTTGGTAATCTTGTGACAGAAACCATATCGAGAAAGCCAACAATGTGGAAAGAGCTGTGGCTGCAGGACTATGATTTCCCCAAGGTCACCTAACAGGGCAGAATTTCCTTCTGGAACCAGGATCTGGTAACCAAAAGTCAACAGTAACTTTCTTTAAAAATACATGAAAGCGGGCTGGGGATTTAGCTCAGTGATTCAAGCACCTTCCTTGCAAGCACAAGGTCCAGAGTTCGATCCCTGGTACCACCCCCCCCCAAAAAAAACATGAATAATGATGAAATGACCCCCATGTAATGTCCAGATTGTCTCCCACACCCTTGTCCTGTTTTCACTGTGACCCTACCTTGCATGCCACCCTAGTTCTTTTGTCACCCTAGTTTCTTCTTGTCCAAGACCTGCTTCAAACTCTATCAACTCCACATCCTCAGAGGCTCCTCCACCTAAACAGCATCTAGTCTCCCCTTGGAACCCTGGTGAGGAGTTTAAATACTGCCTTTGTTGGGTTATCTCTTGCTAGGGTTATATTTAGCTATGAATAATCACTGTTGTCCTCAAAACTAGATATTAGAAGATGGAAGACTAAGACTGTGCTTTAGGAATGAATTTATTTATTGTCCTTGTTTTTCAACAGCTCTTTTGTGAGGCCATCCTACATGTCAGGAATTGCACTGGCCACTGGGAAAGCAGGTGGGAGTTAGGTAGGTGGTCCTTCTGTTTACCAAGCTTCCTTCCCTCTAGTGGAAGATGCAGGAGATTAAACAGGCATTTATGCTGTCATGTAGGTTTTTCAACCTGAGCATTAGTGACATTTGGGGACAGGGAGTTCCTTGTCATTGGTGACATTTCTGTACCTGCAAGATGGTTAGCAACATCCCTGACCTCTACCCCCTCAATTCCAGGAATACATTCCCTGTCCCCAGTTACAACCAGTTATGGTGACCAGAATGCCTTCAGATATGGCCAAATGTCACCAGGGTGCAAAATCACCAGGTTGAGAATCACTGCTCTAAAGTGAAAAATTTAATCATGATTAATACTGGTTCTACATGAGTCTAGAGTAGGAACATCTAGCAAAGACTTCCAGTTCCGAAAGGTATGCCATTCAGGGCCCACCAAGAAGCAGGCAGGCTCAACTTTGAATAACCCTAGGCAAATTTAGTAAGAGGAGTATTTGCAAGGTGTGGACAGGATGTACAGGAACTACTCACACAGTACAGTGTTCCTGGCAATAACAGCAGGGCTGTTCTAGAGCTGAGCTGGGAGCTGTTACTGTAAGAGAAGGGGAGAGTTGCACTGAGAGAGAAAGCTAGACTTGGGAGGAGCAATGTCCAGAGGTGTAGTGACTCAGGCCTTGGAGTTGACCTTTCTAGGAAAGACATACCTGAGACCATCATTTCCTTCTAATCAATTGCTGAGCTCCCCATTGGCCATTGAACCAGAAGCCAAGGTAGCCCATAAAAGTCAGATACTCAGGAGAAGAAAACAAGATGAAGTGGAGTGAGAAAGGTATCTTAAAGTTCGGAACTGCAACCTCTACACAGCAGATTTTCTTGCAAAGGTGACATCCCACTGGAGCCCTAAAAGGCTGAGTTGGAGTCACCCAGGGGAAAGGCAGGCTGAAGGGTGGCAAGTGAGTAACACATGTGACTTCTGTTCTGCCAAATCCCATTAGAGACACTGGGTATGTTTTCTAGTTAGTCTGTTGAGACCCTACCATCTTGGTGAGAAATACAATCTCAGTCATGCTTTGGGAGGCTTTCTCCTTGGTAGAATACACAGAACACTTAAAAAGGGGTCTCCAGCTTTCAGTAGTAGGTTCAGTTCGTTGTCTAAGAGCTCAAAACACATTTGTTGAATGAAGGAACAGCGGAGGGGAGGGAAGAAGCAAGAGAAGGAGGGTAGGCATGTGAATCTTGTTTCTAAATCCAGCCTCTTTGTCACCCAGCCTGAGCAGCTGTCCCTCACTGGGGTTTGCATGGGAAAATCAGCACTAGCGGAGTCAACTCCACCACCCCACACTCAGGCTGTCCACTCTCCCTCAGCTTGTTTTACGCCCACTCTTTTGAGCTTAGACTCTTTGTTTGCTTGTTTTCTTGAAACAGAAGCCTGGGTGATAATTGTCTAGGTGCCTAGCAACTGCCTTAGACCCCATGACACAAAACCAGAGACAAGAAGCTGAGCAGTGAGAGCAAACAAAGTTGCTTGGCACCATCAGGGACAGGGAAGAGTGCACACCTCCCATTCCTTCTGGTTTTCCAGAGCTGAACATAGACCAGACAATCCTGCTTCTGTAGGGGAGAGGGGCTGAACCCAAGAGTGAGCAAAGTCTTTGGGGGATTTGGAGTCTGTTTTCTGCATCATGGAAACCCAGGGGACTAGAATCAGACAAAGTGATAAGATAGTGCGAGATTGAAATCAAGGGCCAAAAAGAACCTGAGAAGTCATTAAATTTAATGAGTTCTTTATCAAGACTTTTTAAGGAGACATTTTGTGACCCCAGAACATTGAAGGAGCACATGAAAATGTCTCCATCAACCTATGTGAGGTTCTGATGGTATGGATGGCCTCCATCTTACACCACGACTGAGCCATTCAGAGTTTTGGAGACCCATGTGGAGAATTCACAGCAAATTCAGAGGCCAGGACTACACCCCTGACCCAGAGTACTCACAGTTAGGTCTCAGAGCAAGCTGGAATTGCAACACACCCATGGCATAGATAAGTAGCCAGGAATTTATGCATCATTATTTATGTTTGCCTGGTCCTGTGTTGACTGTGTGGGAATGAAGACACAAGCTGTGTGCTTTCTTCCACCCTGCAGCAGCATCGGTTACATAGTGGCTGATTCAAGTCTTCCAGCAAGCTCTGGACCTCTTCTCAAAAGTCCACCTGGCTACCTCTGCCTGTCTTCCCTGTATCCTGCTTCCTGCACCATCTTGTTGGTGTCCTTGCTAATTCCCCAAAGTTAATACCTAATTAGTAACTCCTGTGATAGAAAGGTTTCTGGATGAGCTGCAGCCCCCATTTGCAATCTGCTGGTGATTGAAAAATTATGTTCAGTTCAGTAATAATTGATGAAAATGATCTCCTCTCTTCTATAGCTGATTTGCTTTGTAATTGTGATTTAATAATGTAAATATCACTTGTTTTCTTCTCAAGATGAATTACCTTCTGATTGGTAAGCTACATCCTTTCTAAGACTTTCTAATCTGTCTCTGTGTGAGTTTGTAGGTGTGAAGTATTCCTTATTGTTTTTATACACACACAAACACACACGTGTGCACACTTTGATTCAATGGTTAGAAGGAATGCATATTTTTTTAAACAATCTACTCTATGAAATAAGAGCTACTAATATTTTTTAGAAATCACATAACTCAACTCCTTTATATTCACCACTATAAAACAGAGGCCTAGGGTGCTTATGTAACTAATCCAGTTACACACACAAAATCAGAGATGGTTGATGAGTTGAGTCTCAGTTTACTAAGTGATAAGGAAAGTTTGAAAACAGTGAATCTATATTTCCCTTGCTCTGTTGAGTTTTTCTCTACTTCTATGCATTTATATCACATATGTATCTCTCTGTATATGCATGTTTAATTTGCAGAAAGCAGTAAATACCACACTGCTGTTTATATTCATTCCATGGCTTACTATCAGGGTACAGTATTCCATTGAAAAAAATAGCCTATAGAGCTGAGTGTAAATATAATAAGCTCAAGGCTGTGCTACAAAATTAGCTAAGCCTATCCATCAGGATTCCTTCTCTCAGAAGCTTCCTCCATAAGTATCACAAAAGCTCTGCAGAAATCGCCTGTCTGGGTCAAGTACTTGGTCTGTAAGGTTTGGAAAGCACCAGGCCCTTGCAAACCAAGCACTGTGGTCCAGGGTCCTGCAGTCCAGGCTTGCTGTGTCAGAGCCTAGTCACCCTTCCATTAGCCTTGACTTTGTCTGTTAGAACAATACCTTCTTCCAAGAGGACAGAAGCTGTATGTCTCCCTGGGTAACAAAACCAACACTGATCACCTAGAATAATGGAGAACATACATAATTAACTGCACCAGACTCTATTTTTCCAGGTAAGATGTGTTAATGTTGATAGAGGCCCCAGGATGGGGGTGGCCACTTAGTGCAAGAAGCCCCAGCAAAGTCAGGTGGGGAGGGTGGCCATGCAGGGCCTGGAGGTGGAACTCAGGGACTGGCCAGCCTTGGCCCAGGCCTTCACAGCACATCACAATGTGCTCAAGGACTCCAGATCCAAGACCAGAGCCAGCCCACATTTCTAGCACAAAACAGGATTCACAGATTCAGACCTCACTCCCCAGACACTGAGTCTTACATACATGTTGGGTGCTGCTCAGGGTCTAACGCAAAGTGTACAGAAACTCTGCTTACTGGGCCCCTGGGAAAGACCAATGGCTGAGGGATCTAGGAAATGAGCTGGCTGGTCAGCTCATTTGCAGAAAAGGAAACTGAGGCTGGGTGAAGTGAAATGGCCTGGCCAGGGGTCCTGTCTGGTAAGTGGCAGAATGAGGACCGGTCCCTGAGCCTCGCCATCTCCTTTTGCCTTCTCAGCACTTGTTCTGACCTGGTGTGGTCAGGACCAACTCTAATGGTGGGTGGGAAGCAGATACTGGGGTGAAGAGCTGGGCACTGGTTTCACGACCTCAGGTGCCCCTTTCCTCCTCTCTCAATATCTGTTCTCCCATTGGGAAGGATTAGCAAAGTGAGCCATGAGGCTATGAAGGAATATTTTAGAGATGACAGCTGAGGGCAGAAAGCATAGAAAAGCATCATTTTCCTGCTTTTGAGCATAGCCTCAGACCCATGGAAATGAGCATCAAATCATATAAGTGGATGATTAGTTTTACCTATAAGATATTACCCCAATCTACTTATTGAGGGGAGGGAAAAAAGAGAAGCTACTTGTCAAAATTTGCATGAATAGGAGTCTTGGAAAGGAAAGGAAAGAATTAATTTCCCCATTAACACAAGACATTACCCTGAGAAACACAGTCCTTCATAATTGTCAAAACCTCTCTTTCCTCCCCGTCACAAGCAGCTAAAGCACAGTGACAGATGAAAGCTACCTTGGAGTTGCTGTGCTGTCTCTTCTGACGCCGCATTGTCCTGAAACTAGATAAAAGAGGGGACACTGTGTCACTTCTCCAACACCCAGGCCTGACTGCAGAACCCTTTGTTCCCTGATGGGTCGGAGAGCTTGAACTGCTGGGTTGGAACTCTTTAATCAATCCTATGATCATCAGATTTCCACAACTTAAGGAACTGTTTAAGATGCCCAGCCATGGACCATATTGCTAGGTTATAAAAGGTTATAAAATGTTGAATGTGATTGTAACCTTAGAGTTCATCTGATGAAGTTGTTGTATTTGATAGAAAAATGTACTGAGGCTTGGACTGCTAAAAATACTTATTCAAAATTACACAACATATTAGTAACACAGCTGAGATTATATCCCAGGCCTCCTGTCTCTAATTCGGTGCTTTTCCTCATCTTTCCCACTGTTGACAAGCTAGAAGGTTACGTGTGTAAATTGTAAAGTGAGTAGGCTAGGAGAGGTCACGAAGGTACGCGTCTTTGCAGAAAGCTCAGCTTACTCAGATTTCAGGTTAGATGTGATAGAGACAGACTTGCCTAGAATAGCCCATGGAGAAGAGCCCTTGGCCTTGGCAAGGAAGTCTCCAAAGAGACCCTGCCTCCTCCAAGAGGGAGCCCTCGCCTGCCTGCTGAATACCGAAGCCTATTCTCAGCTGATGCCACAGCAATGTGTGTGAGCACAGCTATATCCCTGCAGCCAGTGCTCCAGAGCTCAGGCTTTTGTGCTCTGTGAAGTATGTCGAATGTCCCTGGTTGTTGCCTCTGTGCCAATTGGGCTAGGCCAGTGGGTACTTTGCCTGGAAATGATGCAAGTGTTTCGAAAATATTAATGGATACTGATAATTAACACTAGTGTCATGGGGCTGTTGCATTGGAAAGTAATAAAGAAACAGGATAAAAGATAAGAGAAAGAATCAAAGCAAAGGAAAGAAAAAGAGGAAGCAAGAAGAGTCAGCCAACATTCAGGCCTCATCTTCAGAAATGAGGAAAGGCTCTTTCCACACTTTTCTCCAGAGGCTTGCAAAGGCCCCAGGCTCTTGCAATGCTCAGGGCCATGTGAACCACTTAAAAAAGGTGGAGGCCTGGTATCTGCTGTGCAGGTCTGTGGGCCAGGATGCCTCACACCCTAGCTAGGTTTCTGCTCTGCATTGCACTGCAGCTCCCTCTGGTCTGCTGAGGCTCCAATGGTCTGCTGTCTTCGCTCCTCCTAGAGAAGGGACATGATCTTTCTTTACCCACTGAGTCCTGCATTGGAGGGTCTACAATCCACTTGGGCTAACCACTGCCTGCCATTAAACTGAAATGTGTGAATGAAGGGACAGTCAAGTGTGCAGCAAGGTGTGGGCAGCAGCCAGGCCCTGTGCATGTGGCAGAGCTTTTAACAGCCTGTAAGGGAAATGGCATCCTACTTCTTCAGCCAACCTAGTTCTTCACTTTGGAGAGGGGAAGGTGAATAACTATGCTGGGAGGAATGTGATCCCAGCACTTTATGAAGCTGAGGCAGGGAGATCACAAGTTCAAGTATAGCCTGCACAACTTAGCAACTTAGCAAAACCCTGTTTTAAAGTGAAGAGGAGCGGAGAGGTGGGCTGGAACGGGAGAGAAGGGGAGAGAAGAGAAGGGAGAATGAGGATGTAGCTCAATGAGAAGTCCCTGGGTTCAATCCCTAATACTGCAAAAAGAAAAAAGAAAGGTATCCTTGGTGTTGCAACACAAATAAAGCTATGTATGATTAAAAGATAGGGTATATCTGGAGAAAAGCACCATTAGACAGAAGGAGCATGTTCTAAAATAACAATATCAAGAATGGTATAATAAGTACATAAACCAGTAACAGTTGTTGGATATTATGAAGTATTATGCACTGTACATAAATTATGTGCTATATGATTGGCATCACAGTAGGTGTGTTTACACCAGCATCACCACAAAGACATAAACAATGTTCTGCACTATGCTAAGGGTGTCATGGGTAGTAGGAACGTTTCACTCATTACAGGATTGAGGGAGCACCGTCATGCATGCAGCCCATTTCGACCAGGACATTATTGTGAGCACATGACTGAGTTGATCTCTAGGGAAAACGAGTCAGGCACGGAAGGGGTTAGGAGGAAAGAGCTAAAGCCCCTACCAGCAGGCCAAGGGTGAGGCACTCATCCTGATTTTTCTCTACTATTAGAAATATTTGCACATTTGCACCACAC
Source organism: Heterocephalus glaber (assembly GCF_000247695.1). The sequence goes on along the minus strand of NW_004624812.1, from coordinate 6,907,286 downwards.
CCAGCCTTGACAGATTCTTGCTCTGTGGCTCTGCAGTGACCTCCACCAGTTCTCATGCCCCACTGTCACAGGCTGCACTGTGGCCAGAGACACTTCTGTCCCTCCAAAATATTATTTTCTTTGGGAAAGTGGGGCTGTAGGGCCAGAATGCCTAACAGGCTGCTGCAGATGGGTCAAATTCAACTTTTGTAAGGTTTGTACAAGTAAAAAAAGCTGTAGGGCATTTGGTGCCTTGATCACATTTTTGTTTGTTTGTTTGCTAAACTTTTGATATTTTTTCTTTAAAGCAGAACTCCTTTTGCTTTTTGGTTTCTAATACTGAAATAACTGCTTGTTTAGAATAAAAATAATAATAAAAAACCTATAAAATAAAAGCCTGACAAAATCCTTAAATATTTTACCAATAATGTACTTATTTAGGCTCTGTCATTTAAAAATGTTGATTTTGGGCTGGGGATTTAGCTCAGTGGTTCCACCGCCTGCCTCGCAAGGGGAAGGACCCAAGTTCGATCCCCAGTACCAAAAAAACCCCCAAAAAACAAAAATCAAAAATAAAAATGATGATTTTTTTTTTCTTCCATCTCTATGTTTGATCTGAACCATTTGCGTAGTTTATATTAAAATTCTTTTAAAAATGTAAATGTCAGCTACTTAAAAGAAAAAAAAACTAGGCAGGGTCCGGGATTTAGCTCAGTGGTTTCACCACCTGCTGAGCAAGTGCAAGGACCCGAGTTCAATCCCCGGTACCAAAAAAAACCAAACCAGTTAAACTATTATTATGGATTGTGTTTAGATGTCCCCTCAAAGCCTCATGTGAATGAGGTGGGGATTTCTTACAGGTGGCTGGATCCAGAGTGTGTCACTGGAATTAATTCGTGGTGCAATGCTAGGATCAAGGATGCTAGGATTAAGGGTGTGAGTGCTACCTGCTTTAAGTAGTCTGGATAGGAGACAAAGAGCTGTGTCAGCCCTTTTTTTGTTTCTTTTGCTACCTTCTGCCCACTATGAACTGTTTTCTCATGTGATGTCCCTCTGTCATGTGCCCGCTCTGCCTTAGAACCAGCCAACTATGGATTGAAACCTCCGCAAACTGTGAGCTAACTAAACCTTTCCTTTCTTAACTTGTGGATGTCAGGTATTTTGTCTCAGCAAGAGAAAATTAACTAACAGAGAAATTTGGTACTGAAAGTGGGGTTGTTGCTGTGACATTACCTGGCCAGGTGGGTCAAGAGCTTTTGGAACTGGCTTGAGGGAAGGGGAAGAGTTAGGAAAGATTTGGAGATGCAGGCTGAAAAAATAGAGCTGGAACACCTTAAGGTATATTTGATGAGGATTCTGATCAGAGCTCAGAAGACTAGAAAGCCGGTAAAGACCAGGCTCAGGAGATTTCTGCTGGGAGGAAGGACTGCACTGGCTGCTGGACTCCGGACAACGTGTGATATGACTTGGCAGAAAATTTGTCTGCATTTTGCTTGTGTCTAGAGACTTTGCCTAAGACTGAGATTAAGGGCAGCAGAGTAATTAATCTGGTAGAAGAGATTTCAAGGCAGTCTAATGTTGAAGTTGTGGCATGTCTACTGTTGGGGACTTTTAGCCAGATTTATGTTGAGAATCATGAGCAAAAAACCCAGGAGAATGATTTAAAATGTTTTGCATTTGTCCAGAAAGGAGCTCCAGTAAGGTTGCAGCCTGTAAAGATAGAGCAGAGCAGATCTTGATTGCTGAGAAGGAACAGGAGAACAGAAAAGATGGCCCAAGGACATCACAAGAAGCACCAAGACTCCACCCTTTGCAGCCTCACAATTGTAAATGTGAAACATTTTGTTTTGAGAAGAAAGCCCCAGAGCACCATATTCCAGAATGGCTGTGGCCTAGGGAAGTTGATCCTAGGGATTTGGATAATAGGCACTGGACTTCTATAGCCAAGAGAGAAGGAAGCTTGGCTATTTATTGCTCCAGTTGGCAGCAGAACTTGGCATTATCCACATGGTGCTGGTTTTAAGTGCATCCAAAATGCAAGAGTTGTGGGGTCAGGAAGGGTTCCACCTAAATTTCAGAAGGCCCGGGAGGCCAAGCAGTGTACCCTGAGAAAGCAATGTGTGAAGCTGTGAGTGTGAAGCCTATGGTGCAGTGGAGACCCCAGAAGTTTGGAGAATCCAGGAATGTGGAAAACTGTAAGGAGGGAGCATAGCCAGGTCTAGAGAGAAGCCATGGGAGTTACAAGCACCAGAAGTATTGTAGAGGCAGAGCCACCCAACACATTTGGAGTTCATAACTTGTCACTAATTGGAGAGGATGCTAGAAATGGAACTGTAGGATTTAATGTCTGCCCTGCTGGACTTGGGTCTTGCTTGGTTCCCATTCCTTGCTATTCCCATTTGTATCCTTTGGAATGGAAATGTCTATCTTGTGCCATTGAATGTTGAATGTGTTGAAACTGTCTTTTCATTTGTACAGGGGCTTGCAGCTAAGAGTTTGCCTTAAATCTCAGAGGAGACTTTGGACTTGGACTTTTCAGCAATGCTGAAACTGTTAGGACTTTGGAAACTCTTGGAGATGGACTAAATGTCTTTTGCATAAAGGAATGTACATGAGTCTTTTGGGGACCAGGGACAGAATGTTTTGGCTTGTGTTTAGATGTCCCCCCAAAGCCTCATCCTTTCCTGGGAAGTGGCTGGATCTGGAGTGTGTGAAGCTGGGATTGATTCTTGGTGCAATGCTAGAGTCAAAGACACTAGGATTAAGCGTGTGAGTGCCATTCCCCCTATGTGGCCTAGACAGAGTATAAAAGGGGCAGAAAGAAGCTGTTAAGTTTCCCTGTTGGTTTGCTACCTTTGGTTTACCATGGAATGTTGATCCTTTGCCATGTGCCACCCTGCCTTGGAGCCAACTGATTATGGCCTGAAGCCTCTACAAAGTATGAGCTAAATAAACTTTCCCCCTTTTAACTTTAGGAGTTGGGTATTTTTGTCTCAGCCATGAGAAAAGTAACTAAGACAACTATTCTGTTCATCATGGAAATTTAAGCTTCTGTTTTAAGCTATTTTTCTGCTTCTATGGAATTCCCAGCTTTCTGCATCCTCATTCATCCTCTCTCTCTCCCTCCCTCCCTCCCTGTCTGTCTGTCTTTCTCCTCTCTCCCTCTCATGACTCTCTCTTACTCTCTTCCTCCCTTTCCCACTCTTTCTCTCCTCGCTCTCATTTTCTCTCTCTCATCTCTCTCCCTCTCTTCCTCTCTCTCTCTCACACACACACTCACTCTCTCTCTCTCTCTTCCTCTCTCTCTCTCACACACACACTCACTCTCTCTCTCTCTCTTCCTCTCTCTCTCTCTTTGTGTCTCTCCCCTCTTCTTTTCCTTGGCACATGCCCCACACTTCCATTTAAAGAAAATGTATCACATCCTCTCAGATATTCTGGCTGTTCCTGTATCCCTAATTCAGGACCAGTACCAATGGGTCAACCATGCCATCCCCAGTTATCCTTAGGTAAGAAACTGAGGACAGAAAGTGCTATTATCAGCCTCACCCAGGCATAGAGGGAAGGGCCAGAAACTCACCATGGCCAAGGATTCCCTCTGAGTCCCCCACTGTAGGATATGGTGCTGATAGCTCCCAACCCCATCCCCCCCCACACACACACTTGAAGCTAAACTAGCTTTCACAGGAAAGCATTGGTCTTGTCATTACTCAGTTTACTGCCAGCCTCAGGAAGGTAGCCAGCACGGCGGCCCTGTATAGAGAGAACAACCCCACCTTTGGGGAAAGTCCAGGTGGCCACAGCCTGAGAAAGGTTGCTTGAGCCCCAAACAAAGTGCTTTTGTCACTGCTAGCAAGTGAGATGTTGACCCAGGCACTCTGCCTCCAAACTAAAATGACTTCAGCACAATTCAATTGCTTGTATTAATTAAGAGAAAATGAAATAGTGGGTTTATCACACTTTTCATTAAGTCCAGTGCAGCGAAGGGAGCAGCGTATCTGAGAGCTAGGAGCAGGCACGGCTGCAATGTGCTGTTGTCCACACTCCTTAGTTTCATTAAGGAGAGGGAGTCCAGAGCTGCTCCCTGCCAACAGTGTTCTACAAGAAAAAGGGGTGGAGGAGAACTGATAGTGTGGAGAGGAGGCTGGCAGAGAAAATTTGCATGAAATAAGAAGGTGGGGGGAGTCTTGTGTGGATGCAGAGTTTGCAGACCTCTAGACATCAGGAAGAGTATGAATACATACTGTAGGTTTAGCCCATACTTGAGGCCAAGTTCAAAGAGGTGGAAAATATCATTTTGAGTGTTTACTATTTAAACAATGGAATTATTGCTTTATGGTTGAAAAGAGTACAATACTCAGTTTCTGATAGGCTAACTCTGTTCCAAATGCCAAAACCTGACCCCAAATCCAAATTTAAGCATGTTTCCAATGTTTCTATCCTTCAAAAGAAGGAGACTCTTGTGTCAGGACATATGTGGTTAAGTGAAGCCAGGAGATGTCTAAGAAGGAAGGAGCTCTTAGGTTTCTAGAAGACAGCTCCCCCTACCCCATTCACCCCTTATGTCCCCCATGGGAGCTGGGGTCACTACAGTATTTGATAAACAACTGTTCTGGCATATGTGGGCCTACTTAGGCAGGATTAAGGCTGTCTTGTGTGAGGGAGGACAGCGCCCTTATCAAACCAGTGCCCCTGTATTCCACATAGCTCTGACTCTCAGGCCCACCTCTTGAGCCTTCAGCTGAGTACTGGAGTATCCCAACTGTGCGGTCCCAGCTATCTGAGGTCCACAGAGAGAAAGGCAAGAACCCCACATGAGCCTTGGATTCTGTTATGGCTTGTGTCTAGATGTCCCCCCAAAGCCTCATCTGGTCCTAGGTGGAGCTTTTCAGAGGTGGCTGGATCTAGAATGTGTGATTCTGGGATTAAGGGTGTGATACTGGGGTTAAATGTGTGTGATTACTAAATTAGTCCACTGATAGGTTTGGTATAGTTCTGGGAGTAGATAATGGGAAGGCCCACCCTGGATGTGAGTACTACCAGTTTAAGGGTGAGTAGCCTGATAAAATATAAGGGACAGAAAGAGGGTCACTGTTGCTGCTTGTTTCTGGCTGCCTTCTGCCTGCCTTGCTCTGCCATGAACTGTTTCTCCTCTGCTATGCCACTCTGCCTTGGAGCCAGCCAGCTATGAAGTGAAACCTCTATAAACTGTGAGCTACAATAAACCTTTCCTCCTTTAACTTTGGTTTTTGGGTACTATATCTTACCAACAAGAAAAGTAATTAAGACAGATTCCAAGCCCAGAGTGTATTCCATTTTGACAGTCAGAAAGATGCTGTTTTTATCTGCTCATGGTTCATTTCTGTGATGATATTCGATTGGCCAAAATCCTGGAAAGTGAGAAGCGTGAGTGACAGGTTCAGGATCAGCTCCCCTCAAGAACTCCTGACCATCTCTTCCTTACCCTCCTCACCTCAGGAACAAGAGGCTAGGGCTGGTGGCAGTGTCAGATGGTCCTGTGTCCTTCCTGGGGCTTCATCTCACTCCTGACTTCCATAGCAGGATTTCCAGCAAGTTCTCAACATATCAGCCACTCTGCATTTCTTTAGCATGGTATAATCTTTGTAAGAGTGAACTCTATTATTTGAAAGCTTGAACTGATGCCCATTTTGGAGGGTGGGCTAAAGGGCATTTTCCAAGACAAACCAAAAACATCAGAGGCCAGGACTATGCACATGATGACCTGCACATCCAATTCCTGCTGTCCAGATTCAGCCTTGACAGCAATCATCTCTAATAGATCCTATTGCTGAGCACCAGGAAAACTCTTCTTGTTTTTCCAGAAAACATCTCATTTGAGCCAATGGACCTCTGCAGTGGCTACATCCTCCCGGCTCTCCCTAGTTTCCTTCTGACCCTTCTTTTCCTTGTCACCTCTCTCCAGGCTGAGTTCTCCCCAGGCTGTTTGCTCTCCAACCCTCCTCCCTGCTCTCTTTTGCAGCTTGCTCCTGTGTGGCACTCTCCCCAGGTGAGCTGCTCTGAGAGTCACTTCCTGATGGGTCTCCTGGAAAGGCCTGTGACAGGGCTGGCATTCAACCTCACAGAACTATTTCCGGGGATAGAATGGTGGCTGCACATAGCATATTTTGGAGGGATGGCCAGGCTGGGTACACCTAGGAGTTGACTTTTAATCACTTCCTAAGGAGGGGCCAGGTGGAATTTGTCTCCAGATGTGGGTGCTTGTTTTGATAATGTGAATAATCTAGTAAAGAAACAGATCACTTTTCACAATTGACCCCAGCGGTTTTCAAAAAGCAGTGAAGATACTCTGTCAGAGACAATAACCTGAAAAAGTGGAAAGCTGAAATTTCTGACCAGCTTCCTTTCAGCATTATGCCTGTAAGGAATTGCCAGAGGAAATGAAAGGGAAGTTGGGTGTCAGGGTTATGGCTGGGATACAGCCAGCATGGACTCACAGCAAGGCAAGGGTAGGAAGCAGGTAGGAAGCCACTGGACTATTCCCTGGACTTCCTATCCAATCTCTTCATCCCCAAATGCTTACATTATACTCCAGCTGCGATACATCTTTCTGACTTTCTAAACCTTAAGCAAGGGGTCTAGAAATGAAAAACTGAAATAATGAGCTTAAAATGTAGAAAAAGACTGCCTAAAATTCTGGGCCCAAGGTGAAGAGTCTTGTTGTCTGTGCCACCTCTACCTGTCCCCACCAAAGTGTCAACACAGCACTCCTCTCCTAATAGGTGTCAGCAATTGATGACCTCAAGGACAGCAGCCCAGACAGGGATCCTTCCTCTGCTGACTCAGTTTCTCTCTCTGGCCCTTTTTGTCTAGGATGGATCAGCCCCTAACTGTGAAGGTTGTGGGTTTTTTAGGCTGTGACCATGCCATGTCAGAATGTGCAGTGGTACAGAGAAGGTCTCCTATCAGGAGCCCTGCTAGCCTGTCCCTAAGTGCACATCCTGAGCCTGAGAATGTGGCCTCCCATAGCCCTAATAAATGGCTCCATTTGTATCCTTGCTGATGGTAATCTTGCTAGTATAATGAATTGAACTTATCCTCCTTGAAGTGCTCCTTCCTTGGAAAGAAATAATCCCCATTTAAA
>NW_004624812.1:6889539-6900034 GCF_000247695.1 Heterocephalus glaber | reverse complement strand
GTGGGGTTGGGGTGCCTGAACGCTTAGGGATGGTTCGTAATGACTGTATCACATTGGCTTATAGGACATGGCACCAAGAAGATGCACTTCTGGGAAGACATAGAGCTCCAACTTTCATATCTTTTATGAGAGAAAATACTATCTTGTAGGCTTCTATTACTAGCAGTAGTAGTACATGTTTGAAGTACATCCATTTACAATCACCCTGGGGAGTGGGTACATATACATAATATAACTTGCTTCCTTTTTAAAATCCTCTTCCCCTTCCCTCTCTTCTAAAATTCCCTTTTCCCCATTTGCATTCCTATTGATATCATTACTGTTAGCTCATGTTTATGGCATGTAATGTTTATATTCACTGAGGTTATTAGGTTCCTGTACATGGCTTATCTTTATTTGACTTATTTCCCCTTCCCCTCTCCCTCACCCCTTGCTCTTGGTCTATTGGATCCTTTCTCATTCACAAGAGATCCATCCCCTTGTCTCCTTCTATCTATCCTCTATCGATCTCTTTGTTTGTACTCTGCCTTACTCAAATGAGAGATACTACATAGTATTTAAGCTTGTGAGTCCAGTTTATATCACACAACATTATATTTTCTACTTGTGTCCATTTTCCTACAAGTGTCTTAAATTTGTCCTATATAGCCAAGTAGTATTCCATTATGTAAAGACACCACACCTTCTTTAGCCAGTCATTTGTTGATGGGTATGCAAGCTGATTCCAGGATTTAGCTGTTAGGAGTTGCACTGCTATAAATAGTGGTATGCATCTTCCACTGTAGTATGATGTCTTAAGCTCTTTGGGAAGATATCTAGAAGGGGGATCACTAGGTCATGTGGAATTGTTAATTTTAGTTATTTGAGAAATCTCCACGCTGATTTCCATAATGGTTGTACGAGTTTATGTCCCACAACAATGTGAATGTATCCTCAGAGTTTTCCAGTGGCTCCCAGTCCATCTTGCCTGCCTTTCTTTCTTCCTCATCCCAACACATCCTTCATTGTCCTCTCTTCTTCTTCCTCACCTGTGTTTTCCTCAAATTTTTCTCCCTGCTCCTATTTATCCCCCATAGTCACCAAGGTGGCTTCCTAGCAGCCAGTAAAGAGGATTAAAATATGTGCTGCCTTCTGTCCCCTTCTCTGCAGCATGGAATTAGGATTCTGTTTCAACTATGAGCTGAGAAGGCAAGGAAAGCATCCAACCCCACAGTTTCCTGGGTCTCAGGCGGTTAGCAACCTAGATTTGTTGTACTTGAAAAATCTCACCCAGCATTCAAAGTAGTGAAGGAAATCTAAATCACCTTCCCTGTGCCTCTTCCCGTTCATCAGCAAAGACGTCCATGTGTGGAAGATGTGTATTTTGTAGTCAGAGGATAGAAAGTTTAGCTCTTAGGATCTTGGCTGTCAGCCTCAGTGTCTCTCTCTCTGAGCCCCAGACCCCTATGATGGTACAACTTTGAGATGCAGGCTTCTCTGGATCTCAGCAGGATATTTCTTGACCAGTTAACAACTTCATAGACTATGTTAGTCAGCTTCACGTTACAATGACAAACACCTGAGATGATCAACTTACAGAGAGAAAAAGGGTTATTCTGTTTCACCTTTTCAAACTTTCAGCCCATGACCACTGTGATGAGGCAGCAGATCATGGTGGGAGTGTGCACCAGAGCAATGCCACTTACCTCATAGGCCAGAAAGGGTGGCTGGGTTCCCACTAGTCCTTCAAGGGCACATCCCATAAAGAAAGACTGCAGGCCCCTGCCGAACCCAAATCTGAGGGTTTTACCACCTCGCAGAAGCATCAAACTTCCAACACATTGCCTTTAGAGGGAATTTAAGAGCCCTCTACAGCACAGACCTAGAGCTTCTGAGTGTGGAAGCCTGAGCACAGGCATAGCCTGGTCACACCTGGCAGTTTCAGTCCTGAGTATGGCTCAGCCCTACAGCACAGGGGCACCGGCCACTCCTTATCATGCCTAATCTCACCTCCAGGCCTACTGAATCCAAACCTATATTGTTCCAAGACCCTGAGGAATGCATATGCAAATTAAATCTGAGAAACACTTTATCTTACAACTTGACAGGATGCGATTTCTCACTTAATGAGGCAGTGTTATAACAGTTCCTGTTTTACATAAGTGCGTTGTTTTCTTTCTTCCTGTTTGGCTGCACTGTGATCAACAACACCCTGAGACACCACAAAGTGAGGGACTCAGTCCCAGGCCCCAGGGGGCCCCATGCTCTACAGTTATCTTCTGTAAAATGTTCTCAGCTTCCCACTGCTGCCATGGAGCAGCCAGGCCTGCTAATTTCCAAGGCTGGGAGTGTGGCTGCTCTCTTGGGTGCCACTCCTTCCATATAGGAAGGTCTTCTGTTCTGCACCTGCCAGCCATTCTTTCATGCACAGCCAGATTCCCTTTCAACTCTGGACTTCACCCCTATGGGCTTGCCCTGGGCCTTGTCCCCAGGTCCAGGTCCTGGGAAAGGTGGAGTGGGAAATCAACTACTCTTGCTGGTCAACACAATCATTCTTCCATGGGATTGAGATCCCAGAAGGGTGCTGATTTGGAGTGACTCAAATTATTCTGTGTGTGGCCCCTAGGGATGGCCAGCATCCAGTAAATGACATTACACTCTAGCTGGGGATGGCCTGAGAAAGGGGATAGAGTTGAGAAAGCAGCAGGGGCTGAAAAGCACATAGCCTGGGATATGGTTTGTGATAGCTTCTCAAAGCTTAGACCTGGGGCAGTCAGGATGACAAAGCACCTGAATCCTCATGGCCTCTGACACACACTCCACCTTCCTGCTCCACACCTGTAAGGGACCTTAGCTATGGGATAAACAACTACCCACTGGATCAGAATCTGCCTCTGGAGAGGGAGGAGTCCTTTTCAATGTCCTGAAAACTAATTTGGCCCTCAAATTAGAAGCACAAAAGGCACAGGTTTAGGAGACAGGAAAATAGCTGTGCCTTTCCTTTGGCCTTCATTGGGTCTTCATGGGAGTTGGTATTTCAAGAGAATTCAATATTTGTTTGAAGGCAGAAGGTTTGTTCTCTTTGTGTTGAACCACAAGGTGAGGGATAAGAAATAAGGTGTTGGGGCTGGAGATTTAGCTCAGTGATTCTGGCGCCTGCCTCGCCAGCGTAAGGTCCCAAGTTCGATCCCCGGTACCAAAAAAAAGAAAGAAAGAAATAAGGTGTAGTGTCCAGATAGTTGCAAGAGCATGTGATTTTTTTATTCATTAAGTTTATTGGTACATTTTAGGTATACATTATGATCACATTCATCATTGGGAATTTGTACCTATACATGGTATATCTTGGTTCTTATTTTTTCCTATTCCCCTTCCCCCCCTTCAACCCCTCTACTAGCTCTTCCTATTTACAAAAGCTTTCTTTCTGTTTTTTCCTTCTTTTCTCATTTTTTCCTTTCCCTTCTTTTCTTTCCCCTGCTCTTGCAAGAACATGTAATGGTGGCTGGAAACAAAGCAAACCTTGCAGCCCCAGAATATTCTGGATCATGAATTGCAAATTTCATAAGTGCATGAGAATGAGATCCCCAGAATGCCCCCCAAAATCACACTCTAAATCCATGAGCTCTTCTCATAGCCAAAGAGCTGTTATTTGAAATACCTTTTTTTGTTGTTGTGGCAAATTGTTGCTGAGTATCTACTATGTAGCAATGATGAAGTCATTCATTCATTCATTCATTCATCCTTTTCTCTATCTTATCTACCATAGCTTTTAAATTTTTTAATTGGTAAAAACCGTATTTTTTATTAATGTACAACATAATACTTTAAAATATGTATACGTTATGGAAGGCTCCATCTAAATTTGAAACTGAACCAACAGTTATGAATTTGTGTTAACACACAAAGTATTCATTTATTTGCACTACAAGTAGTTAGTAGTGGTTATTAGGGCTTTATATATAAAAGCATTTCTACATAGGGAAAAAGGAAAATATTGTTCATACAAATATAACCTAAAGTTATTCCACAGATTTTATATTACCTTTCACTATTCTCTTTAAAAGATTTATTAATGAACTGTATTGTTTATTGTGTGTCTTTTAATACTCATGATAATCATTTAAGAAAATATTGATATTTCTTTCTTACTTGAATGCCCTAAAAAACTAAAGTGCTGGGCTGAAAATGCATTAATCCACGACTCACCCAGACTTTCTTCACAGTGTCCTGTATTATTTACTTGATGCTCAAACCCCTATTATGGCTCTTCCTTCTCCTTCTTTACCCTGTGGATGTGAATACAGTTCTGTCCCCAGTTTAACAGTTTCTTTATTGTCTTCTGCCTGTCTTTCCCTCCCAGAAGGCCAGGGCTTTGTGAGTGAAGACGAATACCTGGAAATCTCTGACATCAAGCGTGACCAGTCCGGGGAGTATGAATGCAGTGCCCTGAATGATGTCGCTGCGCCAGATGTGCGGAAAGTAAAGATCACTGTCAACTGTGAGTGCCACACTCCTGTCAAGGCCTTCCAGGGGGAAACTTCCAGTGCTAAGTGGATGAGTTGGTAATGTCATTGCCATTTTCTGAAAGACCTACACTCATTCCCTTGCCTCCTGTTTCCCTAGAGCCTTCTGGGATTGTCAGTGGTTTCAGCACACTGGCCCAACTTCTGACTTAGAATTGGGTTAAAGACCAAAGAAGATGCTGAGTAAATGCAATGTCTTCAAGCATAAAATTCTTTTTCTGTGTGTGTGTGTGCGCGCGCGCAAGCGCGTGCATGTGTGTTTGTTTTTGTTTTTTCAGACAGAGCCTCACTCTGTTGTCAGTGCTGGCCTTGAACTCCCTATGTAGTCTAGGCTGGCTTCAAACTCTCAGCGATCCTCCTGCCCCTACCTCCCAAGGGCTATGATTATAGGCATGCACCACCAGGCCTGGCAAACAAAATTCTTTTCTTACAATCACTGGTCATTTTACTAGGAAGTAAGGATGTCACAAGACAAGTAGCAAGTGGCTGGATGTACCTGTCATGTCTTATGTGGATTATCCTATGTGGTTTACTTTTTTTGGTTTTTTCCCACAGACCCTCCCTATATCTCAAAAGCCAGGAATACTGGTGTCTCCGTGGGTCAGAAGGGCATCCTGAGCTGTGAGGCCTCTGCAGTTCCCATGGCTGAGTTCCAGTGGTTCAAGGAAGATACCAGGTACCTTCAAGGAGCTAGCCCAGACAAGAGACAGAGCTGTGGGGTTGTCCCTGTAGGGAAAGAGGAGTAAAGTACAGGGTAAAGATAAAGCAAATTAGAAATGTATCCCACTCTCCTCTGTAAGAGTCTCTTTTAGAACCAGAAGATAAAAATGGAGAAAGCTGGGAAGTCAACAAAATGAATTGACCTTATTTCCAAATCTAAGATTAGTTGCAGACATGGTAGTCCCTGATGGCTAGAAGCCAGTCAATTGCATGATTTGGCCATGACTATTCTTTCCTTTTCCCTCCTGTTGGAGACTGTGGTAGTTAGGGTTTGAGCTGGAGGGATTAGGTTAGTTAGAGGTTTTGGACATAGATCCTCTTTGCAGATTTGATCTGTGATATCTTCACATTGTCTCAGCACCTTCTGCCGGCTTCCTCCATCCATCTGCAGGACCGGGACAGCAGTATCTTCTCTTCTTGCAGGTTAGCCACTGGCCTGGATGGAGTGAGGATTGAGAACAAAGGCCGCATATCCACTCTGACTTTCTTCAATGTCTCAGAGAAGGACTATGGAAACTATACCTGCGTGGCCACCAACACGCTTGGAAACACCAATGCCAGCATTACATTGTATGGTGAGTGCTGGATGCCTAGACACAGTGGGCTCAGTCTCATGGGGGAGCTCAAAGGACTCAGGAGGGAGGAAGGCATGATTTGCCTGTGTCCATCCATACTGCTCAGCCCACCACCTTTAGATAAGAAATCCTCCTCCTTATATTCCCCCAGCATGTAACACAGGGGTGTTTGTAAGGTCATCGACTGACCTGCTCTTCAAGAGGTAATGTTTACCCCTTTCAAAAGCAGTAAACCAAATTCTGAATCACCTTGAATGTGGAATCTATAAAGAAGATAGAACCCTGGAGCTGTTTGATTACAGTATGATCTAAAGCTGTATCTGTGGGGGTGAACTAGAAACTTTAAGATAAGAAACCTTCGTAGCAAGAGCCTGTGATTTGGTGAGATGTATTGACAGTGCTAAACCAACTCAAGTGCTGCTGCCATGACCCTCGTGTTGACTGCCACAGCACACTCTTGTTCACTGAGGTGAATGGCTCAGAGGTCTCTGTCCTCACCAGATGACTGTTCCATTTGTAACTGCAGTGGGAGGCCTTTCTCTGAAGGTCTCTTTTTCCCCTACGGCTAGCCTCTTGGAAGCCCTTCCTTCCTTCACTCCTCTTCCCACACTGCTCTGTCCACAGTCTTGTCCCACATTTCACAGCCTGGGCCAGGACCAGCTTGTTGTGCTAGTTTCTATGTGTATGTATGTGCTTGTTTGCTGGGTTTTGGTTAGAGGGGAGCATCTGATAAAGAAGATGGAGAGAAATCCCTTTCTCTGTTGTGCACCTCAGACCCCAAGCAAGCTTTCAGCATTGACACAAACTAAATTTTGTCCACCAACCATCTGAAATGTGTGATCTATGTCTTTTGTTTTCTCTCTGCATTGTGTGTGCATTGTGCTGTGTATGTCTTAGAAATAAGCCCCTCATCAGCAGTGGCAGGTGGGTACAGCATGTTCCTTCCTTCCTCTGCCTGCTTGAATGCCTATGCTTTTATGTTTAAGCCAACTTCAAAGACAGGTTTGCCTGTTCCCCTCCCTGGTGCACTTCTCCAGAGTGGGTAGACTTCAAGAGGGCTGGTTTGCACAGATGCGATAACAAGCATGTAGAATATTACAGCTTTCACACACAGTAATGGAATGGCAGTGTAGCTCTCAGGGGAAGGGGATTTAACCCCCAAATAACAAACTTCCATCTGGTTGCCTCCAACAGTAATGAGTATTCTCCTCTTTCTGCACACAGCAGCATGGAGAGAAACCTGGCCTAGAGAGCATATGGATTATTACATGACTGTTTGTGAGGAGCAGTAACCCTAGTTTGAATGTTTTATTCTTTTGCCCAAGGCAAAGATACCTACTGACTTTGTTCCAAAAACTTTATTTTAAAATAGAAGTACTTGAGGTCATTATTCATAATGGTAATATCCACCATTGAACGGATATTTACTGGCTTTTAGGCATCCTGTCAGTGCCCATTTTACAGAGCAGTGAAAGGGTGAACAAAGAGATTGTGTAACCCTGACAGACACACAGCTAATGAACAGGTGATGAGATCCAGGATTGGACCTGTCATCAAGTTCTGGAGGATGTACACAGGTGCAGGGGGAGAGACAGAGAGAAAGACAGAGAGACAGAGACAGACAGAGACAGAGACAGAGAGATTGGGGTACCCATACTAACATGCACTCTTACATTAAGATGAAGCAGTGCTGGTGTCAGCTCTGTTTCCAGGGTGAAAGATTAGAAGCCCTACTTTTCTAAGATGTCAATCTCATTCACATGGAAAGTGATAACATTTGTATTTCCGAGGGCTAGGGTCAGCTCTGTGATTGTCACTTTTCACAGCTCAGAATCCAGGGCAATCACAGAAGCAGAGCCTGCCACGCTGTGTTGACCATGAGTTCCGTCCCTCAGTGCTGATAACACAGCAGAGAGTGCAGGACTAGGACACTGTTCTGCTCCTGCCCCCCCTTCCCCGTCAGTTAATGAGGTCTCCTGTAGTAGGTAATATGGTCACAGCGACACCTGGGACCATCAGCCAGGTGACTCGAGTCTGTGTCTCTGCCACTGACTCAGGAAGGGGGCAAGTCATAGCTTGGAGCAATAACCAGTGTACACCAAGACTGTATTAATTTCCTCAGGCCGCCACAACAAATACCCTAGATGGGGTGGTTCAGATGATAAACTCCTGGCCGGAGGCTAGAAGTCCAAGATGGAGGTTCCAGTCAGTTAAGTTTTAGTGAGGGTCCACTTCCTGGCTTCTAACCAACTGTGAAATCATCACATAGCCTTTCCTTGGAGTTTGGAGTAATGAACGGTGGTCAACTGGTGTCTTTCCTTTTAAAGACACTGATTGCATTGGATCAGGGATCCTACTTAACAACCTCTGTTGACCCTTATAGGGTCCATCTTAAATACATTCACTATGAGGCCTGGAGGTTCAACATACAGAATTTGGAGGGACACAGTTCAATTCATAGCAAAAACATACAATTACATCTTGACTCAGCAACATGAGTCACTCATCCTTGCTGAGCTTTCCTGTCCTCATATGTGCTATTAAGGTGGGATTTTAATGCCTGCCTCAAACATCTAGTGAGATTAAACAAGAGCATCATAAAGGGTTTAGTTGAATAACCTTGATAGCTTCATACTGAAGGCCTGAGTTTATTGAACAGAAATTGGGATGATGTTTTCCTGTCTGCTGACATAAAAGTGTCACTGTGAGCTTTCAGTAGGAAATTGCCCCTCAGACGGATACAGTGAATTGAAAGCTGTGCATCCATGCAGGGCACTATGATTCCATCTGGTATAGCTCAGCACTTCTTGTGACATGCTTCATCTTATTGCTGGTTCCATTCATTCACCTACCAGAACTATTGCTCAGTTGGACATATATCTTCTTCTCCTTCAGAAAGTTCCTTTGCCCTTGAACTACAGCCCTCTCCACTCCCTGTGATTCACCCTGTCTTACTCACCCAGTTGGGATCCACTTGCTTTTCAGCACCTTTTTCCTGACCACTCTGAGTAGATCAGATTCCCTAGTGCACCCTGTCTCACACATTGCTTCTGACTGCCACTGTCCTCAGGCTGGCATCTATCCAACAAATACTCATTCAGTACCTGTCACAAGCAGGACACTGTTCTAAGTGGTAAGGACACCACAGTGACATATGAGCAGACTCTTTGTTCCCATGGGCTTTACTTTACAGTTGTGATCTTGCTTTTGTTTCAGTTACTTTGTTTGACTAATGCCCCCCAACCTGTAAGCCTCATGAACATAGGGACCATATCTGGCTTGAACCATAGTACCTAACACAAGGATCTACACGTGGTAGCTGGTCAGGAAAGCATTGTGAATTAAAGAGTGCATGAACATCTGCAGAGATCAGAATGTTGTGTTTGGTGATACTAAACATGCAGCTGTGGGTGACTGAAATGTGCCAAGATGGAGAAAGGGCTGTGCATCTCAGAGGGTCTTTGAGTCCAGGCTTTGTGCTCCTAGCTGAGTGCCTCTGGCTGGGCAGGCCTTGGTGTTTCCAACAGTGAGAGCCTTTTGGATAAGATGTCCTCTGTGGTCCCCACACAGCCTCATTCTCCAGTGCCATAACTGAATGTCAGTAGAGTCAGGACAAGATCAGATAATGTCCAGTCAACCCATGCTTCCTGGTGACCTTGTCTGCTCCCTCTAGTCCTCAGTGCCCTATAATTATGACTAATCATAACCATAAGCCACTTACTATGTACACAGCCTCTAACCTGAGTGTTTAACATGTTTCATCTCATTTAATGAGTCTATGGAGTAAGTACTATATTTATCTCGATTTTATAAGTGAGGAAGTTAGGAGTTTAGGCAGATCACTCAGATCACATTGGCTTACAAGCACATGAGCAGTGATTGGAGCTGATACACTACATGTATAGTGCCTAGGCCTGCTGTTTCAATGCAGTGCATAATATTGGCACCCACGGTGGATACCTGTGCATGTTCTTCAGGGCAGAACTGCATCCTGGCAGGTGTCTGCTTGGACCCACTTCCTGGACTCAGTTCACCTCTGTGCTCATTGCCTACCTCAGAACCCACTCTGGTAGAGGATTAGTTTTACATTTAAAACCTCTGTGTCCTTATTTCCCAGACACATGCACCATTCCCAGATGTGCATTTGTGTTTACCCTCACAGGCTATAGCTTTGCTCTTTGAGAGCTCCCTTTGACTCTGTCCCGGTGGTCGCAACACAGCCTTCTTCTCTCATACACACATCTGTGATATATTTCTATACTGACGAGCAAGGAGCAAAGGGAAATGGGATAAAACCACTTTAAAGAGAACACCAAAGATCGCGATTATGGAGACAGTGAGTTGGTGAGTGGGTTGAAACAGGAAATGATCAGGAGAAGTGAGAAACAACACAGATGATAGGTGCTCATCAGAGATCAACCAGTGGTTGGCATTGATGTGAAATGCTTCTTTCTCATCACAGCAGCCACCTTCCCGTCAGAAAGCGCAGAGCCAGAAGTGTGGGCACAATGCCAGATCAAGCATTATGGCAGACACCTACTTTTTTGTTTTTTTTATGAAATTCTTTTATTGGTACATTGTAGGTATACAACACAATTGCATTTCTCATTGGGAATTGTACCTTTACATAATGCATCTTGGTTCTTATTTTTTCCCCATTCCTAGCCCTCCCTTCACACCCTCCACCCTTCCCTATTT